>JBBMOE010000044.1:4315579-4418082 GCA_037975065.1 Chaetodon trifasciatus
AATGCAACTCTTAAAAATCTAAATATATTATCATCATAATATATATTATATACTATGCATAATATATTATAATACATATTATATAACTATATACTTAGTTATTCTCTAATCTTATTTTTAGTTTTATTCTCATCCTTGTTCTTCTTTATTGTATATATTTTATGTTTATGTGTATGTTTAACCTGCTGCTGCAACAAAAGAATTTCCCAATTGAGATCAACAAAGTAAAAGTCTAAGTCTAACTAATATATAAACAATGAATGGAGCTGGCCCATGAGGAAACATTTAGTGAGCTTATGAACATATTGTTCTCTTTGAATGAATGTAGAAAATGGTCAGTCAACTTATTTTATTCTTTTTGCTACAGTAATCTTTCACATCAACGCAAGCATGATGCACATTTTTATGGTTGAGACAGGAGACAGTTGCACAAAGTGGTGTGAAGTGCTGCATTCAGAACTCTTGGATCCAATCACCCACCTCTTGCAGAAATCTATAAGATGATGATAGAACAAAGAGCTTTAAGGCTCTGAAGGACGACCTTTCATCTGGCTAACAACTGTTTCAATTCCCTTCCGTCTCACAAAAGACTAAGAAGCACGAAGACCACAACATCCGTGTTCCAGAATAACACAGAAGCTGTTTGCCTCCTTAACACTTCAAACATAGCATGGCAGGCTACTCAGCAGGGTCAGTAATTTGCGTAAGAGGGCAGACGTTTGAAGCACACAAAGCACCAGTGGATCTTCTGATATTGCTTCTGAAGTCCCTGCAGCTCTTAGTATTTCATTTATGATGTTTTGATTTATCGGATTTTATTTTACCTATTTGTATTATACTTATACTTTTCCGAAGACATTGAAAATTAACATGGAGAATAAAAATCCACTTGATAATAATAGTAAAAATATGATAAAAGTAAGGATGAAAAAAGAAGAAAGAGAATGCATAAGATGAATAATTGAATAATGAGAATAAACTTTAAAATAGAGCACACAGAATGAAAATACAATTCAAAAGAAGCACAGCAGTGCATCTGTGTGAGGAAAAGCAGAAAATTTGCAGACCTGTATCAGGAAGTTTCCCCTTACCATTCCAGGAAAATGAGCTGGAAATGAGGCTGAAGTGAAGAAACACTTTTTTAGCTTTCTTCTTTCGTCTTCTGTCTATAGGTGGTGTGGTCTGGACACCATCGAGGAGGTGGGTGAGAGGAGGGTGTTAGCCAAGCTGATATTAATCACTGACAACCCCTTTCACCCCCTGCATGAGATGATAGGGACCTGAAGCAGCTCAGCAACAGACTGCTGCATCCACTGTGGAAGAAGGAACGCTACCACAGATCCTTCATTCCAACAGCCATCAGACTTGTCATTTAATGTAGTGCTTTGTTGATGTTGCTTCAGATCGCAAGCCTTCTTTTTCTACTACTACATTATTTATATGTATATGTATGTGTGTAATAACCCAAGGACACTATTTGTATATACAGCACATAGCCTTTTATAGTCGTTTTGTATCTTTTTATCTATTGTTGATTTTATTTTGGATTTTTTTTTTCTTGTCTATTTTTTCTACATGTTCTGTTTTTTACCTCTGCTTTTTATTCTGCTGTAACAGTTGAATTTCCCCTGTGAGGAGTAAATGAAGTTTTATCTGGTGAAAGATACATCTTGCGGATGCATTGGGACACATCATCAGTGATGTAACCTGGGTTGGGTGTTTTGGGTCTTTCAACATCAGACACCCTCATCCAGGTGACCTGATCTGGGCTGATCAGATCTTGGCCTGTGTCCCAGCAGCATTTGCCCACAGATCTGCCCTCTTGATCCATAGCCAACTTGTGGCTTTCTCTGCGGCTTCAGTTGCAGACCTGATGGCCTTCCTCTTTGCCTCCCCGGTGAGGCCCAGCACCATGAATACTTTGTAGAGGGACCGCCCTGCAAATCCTCAGCAGCCCACCTCCAGAGGTTCACAGCAAGTTTTCCAGCCTTGCCTCCTGCTCTCGTCCACCAGCTCCTGGTACTTGGCTCGCTTCCTCTCATTGGCCTCATCCATACACTCTTCCCAGGGCACTGTGAGCTCCAGAATGATCATCTGCTTGGTGGAATCTGACATAATGATCATGTCTGGTCAGAGCCGTGTAGATGTTTAAATTAAAACTTCAGAATGTTTCTGAACTAATGTAGCTGTTTCTCATATTCCTGGCTTCATTCTCCTACAGTTATTATTCATAGGTAAAACTTTTTGTTGGTGGAAATTGCCAAATATTCAGCCAGAACAATTTTACTCACCAAATTAATTAAAAAGTTGGCCCCAGTAGCCTCCAACACTGCCCGCAGGTTGTTGCAACAGCTCTGTGGAGATCTAGACTTATTTTCAGTGTAGTGGGGGAGTATTTGCGCTATAACAGTAAAAACACAAAATCACAATATTTGGAATATTGGTCCATTCCCTCCAGAACAACCCATATAAGTGTTGTGATCCGCTATATTCGATTAAATTGCCGTTCAGAAATAAAACTGTTTTCTTATTTTACACTGCTATGATTAAAGTTTGGGTTTAGGTGCAATCTGAAAAACAGGAAAGATCATGGTTTGGCTTAAAATGACTACTTCATCCACCTTCTTGGTTAAGGTTAGAGAGTGACTGTGATGGTCTTTTGTGATGATATCTGATATTTTGTCACTTGAACATAAAAATATGTCATTGTTAGGCATTTCCTGAAATGACTGAGGCACTTGTTTTACTAAGGAGGACAGTCTCAAGTTTAACTGATTTTTAAGATGCATTCACTTGAGATTGGAATTGCTGTTGGCATAACATTATTGTTCATAACACATAACCATGTAAGGGCTGATTTGGGCAGATCATACTTAGGTGTGGTCAAGCCATTCTCATCTTAATAAACGACATCAAAAATCTATGAGTAATCCCTGATTTTAGTCTCTTAGAGAAGAAATTCAAACTGAAACTGTAGAAGGGAGGTGAACGTGTTCCCCCGCCCCCAGTAGAAATCACAGTATCGAGAGAATCCATTGTAAAATGCTTTGCTAATGACCTCCAGCTCTCACAGAACTAAATGAGTGACTAAATATGACTAAATAAGTGTGATTTCCATCATTGAGGTTGTAGGCTGTGACTGTGATGTTCCAGAATCATAAACCAGCAATAAAATGGTTTTGAGATAAAAGAAAAACCTAGAAAATATGTAAGCAATAAAACAAGCAATAAATAATAATTATTAATAATCAATAGTGATAAAAAAAAAAAAACTAATAAGGCCATAAATGGGGACTCATATGCAGCTGGCTGTTCAAACAGTTTGAGTGGACTGGACTGTTAGAGTGAGATATGTACATAGAAGCAGAACATTATGGCAATATTAAAATTTCAATTCATATTCAGGCTGACAAAGTGGAACCATTTTGATAAGAATCTATTGTACAAGGAGGAGACAAAGATAAAGAACAATGTGAAATAGGATGAACAGGATAGGGGAGAGAGAAACACAAAAGACATGAAAAGAGGCAGACAATCAAGGCGGGGAGAATAAAGGATGTTAAGGCAGTTTAGGATTTGTTAAAAAGAAGGAATAACAGAGTAATAAAAAAAAAGCAAAAAAGACTGTTGAAACAGTGGAAGGGCTTATAAAGAAGGGCTCTTCAACGGCTTTTCCACTGGTCAGGGCAGTGTGTATGTCTTGACATTTCTGAATGTCTTTTCGGGGCTAGGTTAGTGAAAATTTACAGCAAAAAATTCTCTTGGAGGAGACGTAATATGAAGGAAATTTACCATCATACATCATAGGTAAACATGGCAGGGATGGAACCTACAGTATGAGGAAGGTGATGTCCAACATGTTGTGTCGGAGCAACATATGTAATTTTCAAATATTTTGTGACCTCCTGATCTGCCCTCTTGCACTGAGGTCTGTCAAAGCGATCACTAGTAAATAATGATGGTCATACTGTCATAATAAGCAGGTTTATGCTCTCCAGAGGATGAATCATGGTCATCATGATATTTCCTCTGGCACTGTTAATCCAAGCTGTCTTCTTGTGGACATGCTCTTTCATGCTGTGGAAATACGGTTTGCCTCTACCAGGCAGTGCCAGTGTTGTCATGCTGGATGTGTTTGGTTTTAGTGCAGTAATAAGACTGTTTTTATGCCCTGGACAAATTACTTGCATGTGGTGTGGTGTGTCTTTTGCTGTCACACTGGTAATATCAGGCTGACTGGTAACTTTCAGTAATATAGGAACAAACTTTAAGCTGAAATAATTCATAAGTCATGCTGATTAAATGGGTGAATTAATGCTATGAAGCTGGCATGCAGCAACATGAGGATGTTTACATCTGACCAACAGTTTGATAAAGAATACTTTCATATATCAGTGACAGCAAGTGCGCTGGTATATAAATTGATGTATGCCGCAACTGTGACTTAACGTACCTTAACTGAGGATGTAATAAGTGCTGACTAATTGCATAAACTAATAGTGACTTCATCAATTCTTAATGGAGGAGAGACAGGAATTTATGATACATCTTGCATTATGTAATGTAAGTCATGTGTTATTTATAAATCATATTTGAACACTCATTGTAAAGTGTTGATCAGTTCATTAGTCAAAACAACAATGTCATCATAAAATAACAAGTAATGACCAGATTACCACCAACCAGCAGAGAAAATCAGGATTGAGTGGATTTTCACCAAGCTGTACCACACATGGTCATAGCTGCAGCTGGTTGTAGTGTCTGTTAGATGAATGAATAGAAGTGAGTTTAAAGTGGGTAATTATTGTTTAAATGACTCCAACATCACAGAACTAAAAATTATGTATTTGCTAAATTTAGATGAAGCTACATTTAGAAAAGCCAGAAAGGTGCTGGTGCTCAGTCAAGGTCCCAGCCCACCAGTACTCCTGATAATAAAATACAATTCAATGAACTTTATTCAACTGTGAGCATTTGACTCAAAATGACAAATTTCTTATTATCCAGTTGTCCAATTTCCTAATATCCAGTATGTAGAGTACAATAAGAAAAGACTGTAATATAACAGGAGAGTATACACACTGGTGTATACTGATACACTAAAACACCATGTCTTGGTTTTAGGCAGCTTGAGCTCAAATGTTCTCTCTGAAAGAGCATGAGACATGTACATGAAGCCAAGGCGATGACTATTATGTCATCATTCACGCAGCCTATGAGCACCCTCTCCTGTCCGCTTTGAGTTATCGGAATAAAGGAACAACCCTGAACAGTGGAACATAACACATCATCTGTGTCACCTATCTAAAGAATCTCCCTTTTCTGATTGAGCTGATTCAACTGACAAAGCATTTAATTGTTTTTCTCTCTTAGCTTTGGGTCATCCTTTTGGCCTACACAAGGCACCAAAAATGAATGTGTCTCAAACTATCCAGTTCCAGATAGTACTGTATTCTTACATCAGACGATGACCCTTATACAGACTGGACACAATGCACAAAGTCAAAGCAAATTCAGCTCCTTGATCAGTTTAATATTTGAATTATTCTATTTTAAATGATGTGAGAATGTTGAGTAACATGAGATAATGGTTTCTGTCCCTTCCTTGCTCAGGTTCCTACCTCCTTGCTAGAAATTTGGAGATCTCAGAGAATACACTCAGAATGTTTATGACTACAGCCCCAGTTTGTTGTTGTTTGTTGTTATTTTGGCAATTGTGCAGATATCTAATCTGCTTGAGGGGCTATAGCAACACTTTGCCACTGGAAATAATAAGAAGATGAATATATAACAGAATTAGTGATACAATACGCATTTTGTCTGCTTTTTTGGTAACAAGTTGATCATTTAATTCTCCCCCTTTTCAGTATAATTTGTAAGCTAGTCAGCAGCCGTGTGGTTTTTACCTCATTATTGTGCTAAATTGAAATCCGTATTATATGATATGTGTAGGTACAGTGCAAGGTATTTAAAAAATTACAAAAAACAAAACATCAACTAGAGAGACTAAATGATGGGATGAAAGTAGACAAGAAGAAGAAGAAGTGGCAGGAAAGTGGAACACAGACCTCATCATTTTCATCATGAGGGCAGTACATCAAGGTACCCACCTTCCCAGTTCACCATCACATTTATACATATATTCCACATATATACATATATTCCTATATATCTTTCAGCTGAGCTTATTTTGGCCCTTGTTTGGCTGCCATCATAAATTTCATGCATTATTTGAGCTTAAGTTTAAAATGAAATAAATGCCTTTTTTAATTACAGAGGTTCAGGCAAGTTGTGCTTCTGACATGTTAAATAACGAACATTAAGGGCAGCATACAAACAATTTCATGCTACATTAAAAAGGGGCCCTCGGTTAATTAGTGTGGTGAAGCAAACAGTGACCTCCCTCTAATAAAAATCTAATGATCTATCACACGATTATTAAAGATTTAACAGCCACACACCAACTTTCCTTTATTTACACTGCTGTGGAACTTATTACATACACATAGTGAGATGAGATTGAGTGAAAAGGAGCATAATTAGAAAGTATTTATACAGGTACTTTATGCTCTGGAAATCTGCTATCAGAAACTTGAATGGATACTTTCCTCTGCTTGGGGCCCTGGAAATGTTTGGACGGGCCCCGATAGCCCACTTTTATCAACACTGACAAAGTTTAAAGAGAAACACAATGATATTGACTTTTAACATTTGGTTGACAGACAGACATTAATATACGAGTAGGAATATAAGAGGAAATAGTTAAGTCCTTATCATCCATCCATCCATTTTCTTCCCCTTATCTGCGGCCAGGTCATGGTGGCAGCAGGCTAAGCAAGGTAGTCCAGATGCTCCTCAGTAATGTTTTCCATGTCCTCCTGGGGGATCCTGGCATTCCCATGATAAGATAAACAATCCCTGCAGTGCATTCTGGTTCTACCTTGTCTCCTCCTCTGCCCAGGAGTCGTGATGATAAGATGCCTCGACCTCCTTTCAACACGAAGGAACAGTGGCTCTACTCTGAGCTCTCTCTGGATATCTCCTCACCCTATCTCTAAGGGTGAGCCCAGCCACCCTGCGGAGGAAAGTAATTTTGGCTGCTTGTATCCACAATCTCATTCTTTCAGTCATTAACCAAAACTTGTGCCCAGGTATCAACAGTTGAATCAAAAGATTTTCTTCCGGCTCAGCTCTCTCTTCACCACACCAAACTATACCAATTTGCCTGTCAGTCTCACACCCCATTTCTGCCGTCACACGTGTGCAAGACCCGAAGATGCTTGCATTCATTTACTGTGGGCAGCAACTCACTCCCAACCCAGTTGAAGCAATCCACCATTTTCCAGAGAACCATGGCGATGGCCTTCACACTTGGCTGTAAACCACCCTTGTGTGGCACATCATTTCCACCAAGGAGCTTCTTGACCACCTCAGAGACCTTCCAGGGATATGGATAAACTCAAACTATACCTTCTGCACAGAGGACCCGTTGGATGGCTCCTCAAAGAGCTCTTTCAAGGCTGCCTTCCCTTCCTCTGAGCCCAGAGAAAATGCATCTTCCCAGCAGGGCCATGTTTGTTTGTTTGTTTGTTTGTTTGTTTGTTTGTTTGCTTGTTTGTTTGTTTTTAACCACCAGCCAAGTGCAGAGATCCCCACCACTACCACTATGAGCCAGCAAATAATCATCCACCAGTGCAGCAGCCTCCACCACCATCTTCATTGTCTGTTCATTTATTTACAGTGCAAATCACTCTGAGCTTATAAACCATTCATGCACCATCAAGCTACTCAAACATCATCTTTCACATTCAGTGCTGAACACCAGCAACTAAAGTAAGTCACCAAATCACAGGCCAACTCAAGATAAGCTCTGTGTCCCT
Organism: Chaetodon trifasciatus; assembly: GCA_037975065.1. Lineage (NCBI taxonomy): Eukaryota > Metazoa > Chordata > Actinopteri > Chaetodontiformes > Chaetodontidae > Chaetodon > Chaetodon trifasciatus. The sequence continues at coordinate 4,323,460 of JBBMOE010000044.1, forward strand.
TTTTCCAATCTCTAATAATCACCACTATTACCTGTAGTCAATGAGGAAAACCTTCGTGAGTCCACTTGGTCTGAATCAACCCAGCCCCATGTGTCTGCAGCGCAGTCAAACTAAGTAAAAAATTTTCAACCTCTCTCTCATTAAATTAAGGCACCAAGTGTAAACTACTCAATATATTGCATGAATTGTTACTACCCTGCACAGCCTCTTTATTTCTTAACATGTTACCTTCCTTAATTAAACTCAATCCAAATCCAGTTTAGCCCTTTTCATTTGCATTTTTCCCTGTGCCAGTGCTTTGTTAAATCCTGCTTGTTGTCAAACTCTTTGCAATTCCAATTCTGTCTCTTGCATCCACAATTCAACCACTGAAGGCCAAAAGAGAGCAAACAGATTAGTAGAAACAGGTGACGCCTGTGGGGGTGTCAAAACTTTCACCTCATACAAATTTGCCTTTAGCCCTAACATTTTCCTTTTGTCTTTTGTCACCAACAAATAATTTGTAATGATCACAATGTTGAGCAGTTTATCTCTAGCACGTTGCTTTAATGCCTCTGACAGAGCATCACTGAAATCATCTACTCCTACCATGACTAACACCACCAGTCCCTGGTAAACAAAATAATGTACAGTGCTGACCAAGTGTGCAATCAAGACAGAAAAGCAACCTCAAAAATTCAGCACGTCCTGTCACTGTCCATCTAAGGGTGGCTGTAGCTCAGGAGGTAGAGCGGCCAAATGTAAAATGTAATGCTTGACTTGTGAAAACAGATTTCACATGCTTTGGTCTAAAGGAAGGAGTATGTGACTCTGTAAGAGGAGCAGAACGATTGCAAGACGCACTGACATGTCATGTTAGTAAAATGGTTCGTTTTGTTTCAAGCGTTGCTGTGACTGGTAGTGTATATACTGTCCATCTCACTTCTATAGTACAAAAAAATCTGACAAGTAAAATCTATATCAAAGCCAGAATGTAAAGCAGGCAGACTATGTGATGACATCCATCTACAATACACAACCTGGAGCTCTTCTGATGGTAATGAGAGGCAGACTCTCAGCTATTTATTGTAGCAGTGTTGTCGAGCGCTGTTAAGTATTGAGGGGCATCAGCATGATAGAGAACAAACTGTGCTGTCGCCTTTCTGTCTGCAGTGGTGAACACGCACTGACCCTACTTGGCCAGGCTCTAACACATCACACAGGTGATGTTTGCATTGTGTAACTGCCCTAGCAGTGAATATGTTCCCCGCCAGTGACCAACAACATAAATAAAATGTCTATATACAAGTAAAGTATTTCTGTAAGTTGGAAATGATAAAAAATGGTGACAGTGAAAAATAAATACTGAATGGATAATCATGGCATGGATTGTTATGCAAAACACTGAAATCCCATATTTAATTGAAAATAGCACAAAGATACTATATCAAAAGTTGAAACTGAGAAATTAGTTTTTTTTGAAAATTCTATCCTCATTTAGAATTTGATGCCAGCAACACGTTTCAAAAAGGTGGGACAGTGGCAACAATAGACTGGAAAAGTTGTGAAATGCTAAAAGAAAACAGCCGGTGGAAAATCTCACAATGAATTTGGTTAACTGTCAACAGGTTAGTAACATGATTGGCTATAAAAAGAGCATCCCAGAGAGTCTTTCTGAGGTAAAGATCTGGAGGGGCTTCACAGACTGCACTGTTAAATAGCGCAGCAATTGAGGAATAATGTTTCTCAATGTAAACTGCAAATAATTTGTGGGTTTCATTGTCTACAGTACATAAATGTGATCTCCAAGTTTAAATCTACAAGTTTAAACTCTACCATGCAAAGAAGAAACCAGATCCAGAAACGCCTTCTCTGGTGTTTGATGTTAGAGGGTTATTGACAGTGCATGACTGCTTTAAGTGTTCATCAGAGTAATGGTCTGAGGAAAGAAACTGCTCTTGTGTCTGCTCGATTTAACGTACAGTGATCTGTAGCATCTACCAGAGGGAACAAGTTGGAACAGGCTGTGTCCAGGATGTGCTAGATCTGCAGTGATGTTTCCTGCTCCTTTCCTGACTCTGGACAAGTCATGAATGGAAGACAATTTGGCACCTGTGATTTGGAACAGTGACAAAGAAATATTAGCAGTCAGTGCTAAAATCCATAGTCATTGTTTTCACATCTTAAAGCAAGTATGTCACACAACATTAAAATATGCAGTGCAAGGTCACCACACCTGAGACGACAACTGGGTCAGTTGCTTCAAATGTCTTCTCTTCTTCTATCTAACATTTAAGAGTGTTGCATCAGGGTGTTGGGATGAAAAATAAAGCCAGCACTCAAGTGCCAAAAACTGCAGTTCTAATTATACAATAACCATAATTAAGGGCGGGGGCAATTTGAGTGACAGCTAGCCACTAGAATTCAGTAACCAGGCTTGCCTAAACTCCACCCACACTCCACCTCTTTGCCCAGTTTTGGATTAGCCAGGAGTTTGGCGGTGTCAAAACTGCTAAACTGGCCACCACATTGAGCTTCACGATGGCTCTTATGTCACGTCACGTCACGTCACGTCACGTCACGTCACGTCACGTCACGTCACGTCACGTCACGTCACGTCACGTCACGTCACGTCACGTGAGTTAGTCAATAAAGCCTTGTACAAATGGGTTGCACCCATTGACATGTCACTGACATGTTCACTCAGTATTGTACAGTACCTTTACTGTTATTGTTAGTAAAGAGATTTTATGTCTCGTTCGCTTGACATGGGAATTGTTGTTGACTTGGTAACTTGAAATGGACACTTCTACGTTGTAACTAACAGTTGATGTGACAGATAGTATGGGACAGTTAATATATGACATAATAATCCATTTTCAAATAAAAAGAGTGAATGTCATTATCAAAAGATCAAAGACCACCACCATGGTCTGCAGGCCTTGTTCCTGAGCTCCACATGACATGAAGAGGTGTGTCAACCAAGACACGCCTAGTTCTCCGCCTTTATCTGCCACCCAGTTTGCAACGGACCCAACCCCAATGTCTAACCCTGTGGGTGGTGGCAAGGCAGCAGTTCTATGTAGTTCTTTCAGGCAGTACCTGTCAAAGCCTCCCAGGTCTGGCTCCAAGATGGAGTCCCGGTTTTCCTACTCTAGATGAAGTACTGTAGCTCCTTCTGCAACCAATTTCTACAGGGTCTGTGGGTCAATCTTAGTCTGTTCCTCCCTTGGAACTAATTTGCCTTGGCAGATCCTACCAGAAGTTTTTGCCCTAAACCAGATAGGTCCCAGGGTCAAACAGACTCACAAATCCCTCCACCAAGTTAAGTTGGATTCTCTTTTGGTCACATTCTTATTTTGATATTTGGTTGAATGGTACACTCATACAGCAGTTTCAAGTAACCCCACAGGATCTTTACAGTTAATCAACATACAAGAGCATTTCACCATGGAGGACTTAAAAGTCCTTTGACATTTGATCATTGGATTTAAAAAATGAATGGACTTATTGACATTTGATAAAATCAGATATGTGAAAAGGTCAATTTATCCCAGTTCCACAGAATATTACAACCAATTGTAAAGGATTTTGACAAGATGAACAAAATATTCTAATAAAGATACTTGTTATGTATTATGTTCTTCTGACTGCAAATCTTTGTCGGGATGTAATGGAACAAGAAGAAGCAGCTACAGCAGCCTGCTAGATGAATAGCCACAGGCAACAGGCTGTAACTAGTTTGTGAGAACCAATACACCTCCAACATCTCATTAAGGTAAATAAGGCCCTTCGCTGTCATGCTGCTCTGTAGACAACAAATCATGCAATGCAATATTAGATCAGATCATGGTTTCTGGCAGCATAATGGAAATGTTTTACTATTAAAACAACATCAGATGATGAATCCTTTCATCCCATGCTTTGATCAGATGTGTTGTAAACAGAATCCCCAGTTATTCTACTTTTGTTAACTTTCTTACAAATAGCCATTTGAGGTGTACTTGTATGGAATATGGAATCAGATGGAACTCAGTATTAATGAATGCACACATAAGGATTCACAAATATATTTATGATTTATAGTTAAAAAAAAAAAAAAAACCTCTTCAAAAAAGAAATAGAAATCCTTAAATATACCGTATGTATTTCAAAGGTTAGCAGTTTCCATCAAAACATATTTGACTGTTGTCACAGGCAATGAAACTGCTTGCCATGAGTGAACTTCATTGCATTTGGATGTGTGTTTTCCAGGACTTGAGAGACATAAATAAACGTTCAAGACTGTGATTTAATATAGCCTCATTAACCACAATCAGAAACCAATGGAGGGATGTCTCAGGATTCAGTGCAGTTGTGTAGCAGTACCATATGCATGTTTATATTACATTTATAACCCAGATTCTAAAAAAGTTTGGATAGTCTGTAAAACTAAGGAAGAACAGAACACAATGATTTGCAAATCCTGTAACAACCTGTATTCAATTGAATGCAGTCCAAAAAAGATTGGAACAGGGGCATGCTTACCACTCTGTTACATCAGCTTTTCTTTTACCAACAGGAAATGTTAAAGTTTTAAAAGTGAAACTCTTTCTCATTCTTGCTTGATATACCACTTAAGTTGCTCAACAGGGTCCAGGGTCCATGTTGTCGTATTTTGTTCTTCACTAATGTATATATTTTCAATGAGAGGCAGGTGTGGACTGCAGGTAGGCCAGTCTAGTATTCACACTCTTTTACTACAAAGTCACCCTGTTGTAATGCAGAATGTAGCTTGGCATTATCTTGCTGAAATAAGCAGCTGAAATAGATGTCTGCATGGCAGCATATGTTACTCCAAAGTCTGTGCCTTCACAGATGTGCAAATTACCCATGCCATGTGCACTAACACACCCCCATACGTCACAGACGCTGGCTTTTGAACTTCCTGAGTTTCTTGTAGAATGCTAGAATACAGAGATAACATGACATATGTTGAGTATACATATGGACGTGTTGAAGTTTTTCCTCTCTGCTTGTGCCTTTGTAGCACTTAGGCATCTGGATGGAACACATTTTTAAGAGAAAGCCAATTAATGTCACTTTTAAAATATGTTACTTCCTGGTATTCTTTATCATACAGAAGTCTCAATGAGAGCAGTGCTATCTAAAAAGCTAATTTGAATGTGATGTAGGTCCTGTGCTCTACCCTTCATTATGACAAATAACTGTCTGTTCCTTTGCAAGTCAGTGGCATACATTTCTAAATTCACTCTATAATGATCAAATGACGTCAGCCCTAATAAAATGATAGTCATGGTGGATATGATTATCTGTTGTGTTAATAGCAATGAAACTTGCACTGAGGGTGGCACGGTGGCACAGCAGGTAGTGCGCGTGCCTCACAGACAGAAGGTCACCGGTTCGATCCCCGGGTCGGGCCTTTCTGTGCCAAGTTTGCATGTTCTTCCCGTGCTTGCGTGGGTTCTCTCCGGGCACTCCGGCTTCCTCCCACAGACCAAAAACATGCTCATTACGTTAATTGGTGACTCTAAATTGTCCCTAGGTGTGAATGTGAGAGTGAATGGTTGTATGTATGTTGCCCTACAGTCGCCCGTTGACAGTTGGGATAGGCTCCAGCCCCCCCCCAACCCCGAAAGGGATAATCGGGGGTATAGAAGATGAATGAATGAACTTGCACTGGTTGATGTGCTCATCAATATTTCTCCTGACCATCTTCCAGGATTCAGACCTGCAGAGCTCGACACACACAGGTTAATATTTCCGTCCTGCACTCCCCACCATCTGCTGGAACCATGTAAAACAATCGGTTCAGGTTAGGGAAAGATGTCATGGTCCCAGCCAGCCCTTGTAAGCTTGTCTACTGTGTTATCCAAGTCAGAGCATCCCAGTTTATCTGCCTGATTCTTGCCTCTTTGGACTTTTTGTCATATTTGTGTGCTTACATGCTGTGTTTGTTAGCCTGATATGCTAATGAACCATGAACAAATATTTAATCAATTTGTTATCCCTTTTTGCATTTTTACTTTTGGAAAGAAATAATGTTTAGAAGTCTGAACAACTTTGGTTCACAGTTTCATTGTTTGTACAACTGATTTATTTTACGCATAAGAATTGCATAGGAATAATACATTTATGATAGTAACCTTTAGAAGGTGGTGCAAAATGTCTGCTTTACTATCTCTGTGCATTCTTTCTGTTGTGGCCTTTACAAAACCAGACAATTCAGATGTGTGCCATTTTGGTAGGGTTACAGAAATGTTAGCTGTGAACTAGGATGTCTGCTGCCATGACTTTTACAAAACTGTGGCTTGGGGATTATTTAAACATTAGACAGATGTAAGATTCACAAAATATTTATATACCACATTTTGTGAAAAGGGCTGTCAAGTAACCCAAAAACTGCTGATGAAGTATTGGCATTTCAGTATATTCGTGCTAGCTTGCATTATATGTTTGAGTTCAAATTTACGTGTTCACATTTTCAGTGGTTTGTTACATTTGAGATCATCTGTTTCCATCTCTTCCTGTCCACTGCGTTTTCCTCTGTTGTCACCTGTATGTCCTCCCTCACCACATCCTGCCTTGTCTCATTTCCTGACAGCTCCAACTTCAGCATCCATCTCCCAATATACCCGTCATCCCTCCTCCACACATGTCCAAACCATCTCAATCTCACCTCTCTCACTTTGTTTCCAAACCATCTACCCTGAAATATCCCTCTAATATGCTCCTACCTTATACTCGTCCCAACAAAAATCAAAGCATCTTCAACCAAATTGTTATGATATATATATTTTATAAGTGGACATAAACACTTAGATAATGATATTTTTAGTTTGGTAAATTCACAAACCTTTTCCAGATGAAGATCTGCCTCACTGTACAGTACATTTACAAGTAGGTCAAGTTTGTCTCTGCTGACACTAAACCTTTGTTAACTGATAATTGAATCATACTCTCACATACTGATCTCTGTATTTAATTTCCCTACATCTAATCAACAGATCCATGATTTGTTTGGTCTACTCCATGTATATTAAAACTTGTTGTGCTTTTAGACGCTGATAAAATACTAGTCATTCTCTTATCATCTTTGAGCTCTAGCTATGAATTTGGCTGAAGAAGGCGAACTTACAGTCACCACAAAGTTCATTTAAAAATCTATATTTCTGACCATAGAACTTTGTGCCTTTTGGGCCTTTTCTAGTATTTTCTTATTCAGTTATGCTGAAACAAGGCAGTGCAAGCATTTCCTTTTCCGTCACATTTTTGACGTATCTGTCTTCTTGTTCAGTGTTGGGCAGTGATGTAATACTTAGCAACATGCTACAGTAGTCGCTTTTCAGAACTGACTCTTATAAAGACTCCACTCAACACTTACTTACCCAAACCTGGAAAAATAGCTGCAACTCGCATCATCATCATCACTACCATCTGACATCGGACGCCTCACGGAAGAGAAGCAGCCATCGTAGAGGTTAGTGTGATACATGTGTTCTATGATTTATTATGGCCCTCAAAGGATGTTATAACATTGAAATGTCCCTTGCTAGCAAAAGGGTTCCCAAAAGGGTTAGGAAGAGGACAGTGATCAGCTGGGCAAATCGTGTCTGCTCCAGCCTGTACTTAATAACTATGTATAATTCTTTGTTGTTAATAATACTATTTTGTTTAAATGAATTATGATTATTATTAAGTTAATTAGTGAGAATAAGAGGTGCTGGTGTTCTTAAACTTTGGATACAGCCAGACTGATTCAGTGTGAGGCATGTAATAAAAAGTTTTTTGTATAGCTTCTCTTTAAACTATGACCAAAATTTAAAAAAAAAGATTTTAGTCTACTTTCTGCTCATCAACAGTGTTCTCATTAGGCAGCTTGCTGTCTCTGTACATGGTACTCTGTGACAGTAAAGTTGAATACAGTCTAATCTAATATGAGACACACACATTTCCTCACTGACCTTCCAGTGTGTGTTTGCTTTGATGACAGACTGTCATAAAGGCACAGTATATATTAGGCTGTCTTTTGGGGGACACTGCTCCTCGCGCTCACAGTCAACATTTAAGGGGAAACTTTTTGGCAGAGTGTTCCCAAAGTGTTCTGTGCCTGTCTGATCTGATTGATCATCATGAAGCCTGAGAGCATTTTGCTGCCATTAATCTGCTCACCCAGCCTGATTGGAAAAGGTATTTCACTGAAAGGCCTTTTGGTGCTTGTCAAGTGCAAAAACAGTCTTTAATGAAATAAATAAGAATGTGCAGGAAAACAAAATTGCTCAGGCGGAGCCGTGTAAAAAATTGAATTTCTTGAAACTAATCAGAAAATATGTCAGCAGGAAGTGATCGCTGAATGAATTGTGTCTGAGTCTACGTCTCAGGAAGACTTTGGCTTTCAGAGGTTTTTATTCAACTGACTGACTAATGTCATGAATACAGAAAGGGCCTAAAGGAGTCAATAGAAATATAAACACTTCACTTGAAGTATTAAAGAATTAGTTGAGCCAAAGCCAAAGCAAAACAATATGACTCCATAGCTAATTGTTTGTCTACTGCAGAGGTGGAGAACCTTTTTCATATCAACGAGCAATTCAGATTTGAGGACCACACTTATTGAACACATATATCACACAAACCTTGAATGTGATAGCTGGAATGTCTTCTCTTTAACAAGGTGTCTGATGTCGGATGGCAGGGATGATGATGCTATGTGCAGCTGCAGTCAGTCTGGGTTGAACTGAGTCTTTGCAAAATTCTCTTTGAAAAGAGTTACTCGCAATAGTAGGTTGTCCAAAAGAGAGATGCAAACTTCAGTGCATGTCTCCTCAGGATAGGAAAATATTCAGGGCGTGCACACAGTTTATAGAAGTGGAGCAGAGGGAGGTTGTTGTGCGTAGCTTTGAGCTTGTCGTTGCTTTGCAGCTCAATGATTTTAGGTTGTAAATGGTAGGAATCAGCAGATTCCACGTTAAAGTAGCAAACATGTTCACATTTGTTTACTTTTCATGTCCTGAAACTCTCACGAAATGCCTGAAGGAGTTTTCACACTCAGCAGCATGTTTAGATGTCACAGCAGCTCTTGCAAAGTAGGAAAATGCAGTCTTTTCTCTTTCCAGGTGCACTTGCCACAACTTTAATTTCACTTTAAATGATTTCATATATGACAGCAGAGAGAGGAGAAGCTGGCTGGAGCTTGAGAGGTACTTGGTAATGTCCATCATGAAGGCCATTATTCACAAATTCTCCTTCTGAATGAGGTTTTGCCTATTAGCTCACTCACCACAAAACCTGCCTGTATAAGACTGACTCCGCCAGAATGTGGGCTTATGAAAGCTGCTTGTCGGGCATCCAAACTCCACCAGCAGGCGTTAACTTTATCCAAGCGCATTTTGGCCTTGGAGCTCATCCAGTTTAGCATGTTTTGAGCAGTAATAACGCTGGATCGTCCCCACTGACTTAACACTGACTTGACTTTTACTTGATAAATAAATAATAAAAATAATAATTTTGTCCAATTCTTTTGGAAAGCGCAACACCCCGCATCTATTTTTGTTTTCTATTGCATTTGTGTGTGTGTGGGGCTACTTTTTTCCTCATTAAATGAAACTCTAAGATCCAGTGGAAGCTTGCTGTATGTAACTATTGCTGAGGAAGCAGTATAACTACTGCATTTTGTGAAGTGAAATCTCTTTGTGTTGGAACTGCAGACATATATGAAACATGACAAGGATAATTCAGTTCTGGATAACTCATGAAAGAGATCAGGATAATCCAGCGACCACTCTAGCCCAGCATCTTCCTTAAATACTGAGCCTTAATCAGGCTCATGCGCTCCGGGTGCGCTGCCGGAGAGGCGGGGCCAGCTGGGTGCAGGGAAACACCCAGCTGAGGCAGACAGGGGAACAGACAGACACATAACACTAGAGAAAAGGGAAACAGAGAACATGAGGAGCAGACAGATCTAGTGGATCCTAACAATATGACCAATGTGTTTTGACTGTAGATGAAGTCAGACCTTAAAAACAAACACAGTTACCGGGATTCCCAGGATAGTGTGCTCCACCGTTGGGTGGCACGGTGGAACAAGTGTTAACACTGTTGCCTCACAACTAGAAGGTCCCGGTTCATGTTCTCCCCGTATTCACCCGGGGTTTCCTCCTTAAATAACCCCCACTAAAAACATGCAAGAAGATCACCACCTGACCAATGGTGACAAAAAAGGATGGGTTCCAGGGCGCCGCTGTCGGCTGGCAGCCCACCGCTCCTGGTCTGCCGCGGAGGAAGGACAGACCAAGGATGGTTTAAACGCGGAGAAAATAATTTCACGGAAGCATGGTGTGTAGTGTGCAACTTAACTCTGTGTGTGTGATAATAAAAGTACATTTCCTCTTTCTTCTTCTTCTTCTTCTTCTTCTTCTGTTTACGGGAAAATGTCCAATTTTTGTGAAGAATATTAATCCCAACTAGTAAGTGTTGATTGAACTTGAAAAATCAATATGGCAAATTCCAGTACGTCTAGTGATGAATGTAATCTGCACCCTGAATGAATTGTAATGTAGAATTGAGCAACAGTCATTAGCAAAGTAAAATCAAGAGGGTAAAAAAAATAGTGTGGATGATCAAAACAGCATTAAAATAGAGGTTAAGTCTTTGTTTAATGTGCATCTTCTGTGCTTGCGTGCTGTTGAGACTATTCTCTATTACTGGCAAGTTTGATACATTGAAGCTTTCAGGAAAATCCAGATGCTCTGGTTGTATTTGCTGCTTAAATATGGATGTGACCTGTATTTGCAAGTCAAAAGTGGTAGTTAAGAACTGCCCTGTACTGACTGACTGTACTTGCTGTCAATCTGTCTTTCTTATCATGACAGTTTGAGTCTCATCTGGTTCCATACCTTAGAGAACACTTTCTCAGACTTTAAACTAGCAGCAAAGGAGGTCTTAAGTGTATCTCATCATTTGCACAACACACTGCTGTGCAGTGAGAAAACCGGCCTCCAAAGGGGGTATTCACTTTCCTTCCATCCTCCCAGAGGATGAGAGTGAGCAGTAGATCAGTCTCCAGCAGACCTCCTCTTCCCCAGGGAGCCGTGGCCCTCCCCAACCCCCAGAGGATAGCAGAGAAGCTAATCTGTCATTCCTCTCTGCAGGACTTCTCTCTTATTATAGGTTAGACTATTTCAAGAATATAGTCATCATATATGGGACTCACCTTGCAGGTGAAGTGACACATTCCCACACAGCAGTGTCAGTCACAGACTGGCCCCTCATTTATCACTGACATCAGGACTGTATTGCGAGACACGTTCCTATCACATACTAATAATGTGCAGCAGAATCATCTGGACCTCAACAGTACAACAGAACTGATGCTATAAAGAAATGAGAAATATCTCAGTGGTGTTGTGAGCTCAGGGTGGTTTAAATTTGAGGTTAAATGCTATGATGTAAAGGTCTGCGTCAGTCACAGACAATGGGTTTATTAGCATACTTATAACACAAAAACCATAGAAAATGAATACTTTCTAACAAGCTGTTGTCCAAAAAAGGCCATTTGCTATATTTCTATAGATAAATATCTATTCATATTTAGGCAAACTACATTTATATTTAGTGTATGTACACTTAAATTTATATTATTAGATCAATTTGCACAGTGGGTTGGGTTGCAATTGGCTCTGTCTTTACACAAAACAAGAGAGAGATACACTTCCTTTCAGTGCAGGCTCTCATTGTCTATTGTTGGCTGCAGACATGGAAGATGTGACTATGAATCTTCGAACCTATATGTTGTAATGACAAGAAATAAATGACAACAAAAACAAAATCAAAAACAAAGCAGCTTAAACAGACAGAGTTCAGAGTCATTTTCTTGGTTCCTGTGGGGGAAACTTACTCTGTGGAGTGATATCACGCTATTAGAAGATTTTTTTTTTTTTTTTCTTGTGAAAGAAAAAATATCTTAAACAACCCGATGAATTAAAGATTTTTTCTTTTTACAGTACAAACATGTGTTGCTTTAGTATTTCTAAAAGCTTTCATATGTCTTTCCATCATTGACCGCGTCAGTCATAATTAAGATCTCTTTGAAAACTGACAAAAGCAACAAAAGACATCACTAAAATTCAGGCTGCTCAGCTCTTTGGGCTATGAATAAAACTTCACCCACTTACCTCATCAAGCCTTTGACAAGACAGACTTTGAATAAGAATTTAAATGCTGGATTTGCAAAATCATAACCTGCTGAAAGCAACAGCCTTTAATGTGAAAAGTGAAGCTGGCGAGACAAAGGAACAGCCTTAATGAATATCTAAAAATACAACACATGTTAAACCAAACCACAGTGAAGGGGTGACTTCAGTTTTAAATGCAGGGGGCCACCCTGCAGACTTCAGGCTCTTGACAGGTTGCCATGAAGGCTACAGCCTCCCTACACAGACTTTGCCAATTCTGAAATGTCACTGTATGCTAATGCTTCATAATTTAACTGACTGCTCATCAGCCTTCGAGATCCAACAAGGCCTATCTGTAAAACAAGGAAAAAAGCTTCTCTGATCTTTCGTGTGGTTTGGAAGGTTTTCAGACCACCAAATATTCAGCTCTTTAAATGAGTGACGGCTAATGGACCTAAGTGCTGTCTATATTCAATTTGTTTCAAGAGGCTGCCATTCCTTGGGTGTGCACAGTGTGCACAGGCACAAAGTAAATTATTCAGTGAGTCTGAAAATTAATTTGGGATCCAGTGGGCATGACTTGTTGAAATAGAGACTGGCTGGAGAGCCAATCAGTCTCACAAAAAGACAATTACCAAATGTAAATACCGGACACTTGACTCTTGAACAGCCGCTGCGTGGATGTGGAACGTGTGCTGAAAAGACTGTGTCGAGTGTCTTTTTTGTAACCCTCAGACAACAGTGACACCAAGTGGTCATATGTGGGATTTTCACCATACAAGAGCTGTCAGCATGTTACCACTAATAGAAAGTACTGTAAACAACAATTTGCAATTGTTGATGCTAGTTCCATGCACAAGTGCAAGAGGTTACCAAAATTGACTCACACATTGTTTTCACTTTGTCATTTTAGAAATATTTGTCAAAGCAGCTTTAAAGTCAACATACACGAAGCAGAAGAAAGCCATGGCACAATTTGACTAAGTCTGTACAGACCAACATAAACAACGTAAGTGTATAAACTATGGCAATGAGTTGATCAATGGAAAAATTATCTGCAACTATTTGATATTCAATAAATCGTTCAGTCCCTTGAGTGTGTAGCCCACGCTCAAATGTGAAGATATGCTGATGTTCTTTGTCACATATTACTGTAAACTGAAAATCTTTTGCTTTTGCATTGTTGGTCCAACAAAACAAGAGATGTCAACATGCCACCACTGGCTCTGGGCATTTTTTCCACTATTTCTGACATTTTAGCAACAGTAATGATAATAGTTGTAAGATGAAGAATGAAATGCACAGAAGAAATCAGAGTATAACCAACACTAACTTGTTTAGTTTCAGCAATGATTGCTGAAAACTTGTTATCATGAGAAATGTACATTTTTAATTCACACACACACACACACACACACACACACACACACACACACACACAAACAAAGACACACACACGCACAAAACAATAGAAAGTTAGAAAGTGATTTGCTCTTTCACCACTGACTTCTGTTTTATTGTCTTTTCTTTTTTCCATTATTGAAAAGTAACTACAGTTGCGATGTGTAAATTCTTAGTATTATGTTTTGCCTTTATCACACCCGTTTTATTGTGTTTTATGAAAAGAGAAGAGGCACTTAGAGTGTGGGCGGTGTCGTTTTCAACAATTTTACTATGAATGTAAGACTTGCCAAAGGAATTGAGCTTCAGAGACGTGCTGCCTCACAGCAGAAGAACAGCTTTGTTGAAATGTTGTTTGAAATGGAAATAACTGTAGAATAATGGCCTTTTTTATGTTTAATTTCAGTTTTCTCTCATTACTTTTCACAGACAGTTATATTTCACTGAATTATAGAAACTATTATTGTGCACTGCACTTATTTGGGTCAATGAAATCTTCTGCATGTGTTGTACTCTCACTTTAGTTTCTTTGGGTTACTTTGGGATGAATTGGTGAGTGAATGCACTCGTTCAGATGTTGCCTTAGCATTGTTCTTGTACATTTCATTTTTTCATCTCACTTTGTTTTAGAATACTTTGACTGAAGTCTAAGAATGCCTGAAACGTTTCTCCTGTGATTTTAAAATGTACAGACTGCAATTATATGCTTTAAAAAGTTCAAAGCGTTTGTAGTATTTTGTCACTTGTCTTCATTTACAGTCATGTTTCTCTTGCAGCTTTGCTCTTTGTCTGAAGGCAGATTCTGTGTTGAGACTGGCAGGACGAGTCCTGTCATCACCACAGCAGGCGAATGCTGGTGAAACCATAAAGAACTGGACTATTTGCTCTGCTGTTAGTCTGAAGTACTGCAGTGGAACCATCAGGTAGACCATAATGCTACTGGTCAAAATGACAATGAACATGTTTGACCAGGTTTATTCAGGAACACTTAACAACACAACCCCTCAAACTACCCCAGCATGTCAGAGGTGGTGTGAGCTTGTGAGCACCACTTCAATCGACATACAATTGAATAACAAAAGTATATATTTTTACTGCCACGGTGCTAAGCTAGTGAACCAAAATGCAGATGAAGACAGGCCAACAACAAGAAAATATAAACTTGAAAAAGGTCTGGAACCACAGACTGAGTGAGGAGGGGCTATGATCTGGCAGGGTGGATGTGGCAAAGCTAGCTTTGTAGAAGGATAGGCTACAGGTGGAGAGGATCTGCTCACCTGTCTCCACTCAATCAGACACCCCACAGACACACAGGGACAGACAGAGGGGCTCATTATCTATGATAAGGTCATAGATAAGACTCATTTCACAACTTCACCATGCTAGTAATGGTCATTTTATTGAGTATATGATGGCCTGCTGATGGTTTTAAGCTCCTGACTTTGCCTAAAGGATCTAAGGGCTGTCCGAAATTGCCAAAAGTGACATCTGATTATTCCTAAGTTCAATCCATTTGTATATTTTTATGCATTATGCCCTTAAGAGGAAAAACCAGCTGTGGACTCTCTGCTGTTCCCTCTCACACATCCTGGTGCCAATTATCACCCCAGCACACTGCTCACTCCATAAAGCTGTGCTAGTCAGGGGTTTGTCAACCAAACAGTTAAAATTAAAAAAGGGAATGCTGTTCATTTTTAAAAAAAATGTTTGAACACCTCTTACTATAAAAAATACAACAATATGAATAAAGACTTCAACAAATTTAAGACTGAGATGACAGAGTTGATTCTGTCTGCTGCTCCACCTGCAGCCAAACCTTTTTTAGGTGTACAACAGTGACACTCTGTGACTGTGTCCTATATTGCACCTCATGGAGATTTGGTCACAGCATAGACCACATTACAGTGAACAAGTGAAAGTCTGCTGAAGGTTTGTGTGAGTCTTGAAAATGAATGTTCATTTCATGAATACGAATATATTCTCCATATACAAAATACTGATTGAACTCTGGCAACATTAAGAATGTAAGTTATAATTAGGTAAGGTATTATTTCCTCATAAATAGTTGTTGGGAGTCACGAATGACAGAAAACATCTTTTTGTGTAGATTTGTTTTCTCGTCATGTTAATTACTTTGTCTTTTTCATTTCAGCTGGTATTAGAGTGAAAGTTTTCAGTTTTTGATTTATTCAGAAAATAGTTAACTATTTAAAACATGTCTTATTTCAAATGAAATAAACTTATTTAAATTTTGACTGTATTTTATGTTTGAAAAAAAGGTTATAAATAAAAGACGAAGAAAAAAAGGTCCTCGCTTTTGTGATCACGTGACTGCCCAACAGCGCTGTCATGTGACTTAAGAAGCATACGGCAGGCGCGCGCAGCATACAGTCCAGAACCCAGTTTGTCAGGATGAAACGCTGCGTGTTGACAGTTATTGTTTTATTTCTCGGTTTCTCTTTGAACTTCTGCTCTTGTCAGACTTATGCCCTGAACGATGAAGAGGGTCTGGGGAGAGTTTTTGACGGAATTGGAGGTCTGAGCGGCGGAGGGGTGAGTTCAGCCAGTTTTGACCTACTTCCTGGTACCAAACAGTGGTGAAGAGGACTTTTAAAGTTAGCTGTTTGAGTATTTCTGATCCTTTTATCTTCTGGTGTCTTTAGGCAACGTCTCGTTTACTGATCAATTACGCTGAGCCGTACCGCAGCCAGATATTAGACTTCCTTTTTAAGGTACGTTATGATGCATGTAATTCATACAGTCCAGTTTAAATGACCTGGGAAGTCAATGTTGTCCCCTCTTTGCTGTCTTCAGCCAAACTTTGGAGCTTCTTTGCACATACTAAAGGTGGAGATCGGAGGAGATGCTCAAACTACTGGTGAGTCATAGCAACACTGCAACTCCTTTGGTTTTACTTTATTCGTATTTCAACCTTTTAAATGTCAGATGATGAAAGAACATGTTCCTGTCGTGTGTTGTGCTGTCTCATAGTTGTGACATTACATTGGAGTTTTGTCTTTTTTAAGATGGAACAGAGCCGTCGCACATGCACTACGAGAATGATGAGAACTACTTTCGAGGCTATGAATGGTGGCTGATGAAAGAAGCCAAGAAGAGGAACCCAAATATCACACTAATAGGTAAGACAGCACAGTGTAATGTCTTTTGTCTTTTAATTGATTTTGCAATCAATTAATGATAAAGATAAGACTTCATTGCCTCTGTAACTGGAGACCAGAAACCTGGTTTGGTGTACCATGTAGTTTTTGTTTTTCTAATGCGTGTGCACGCTAGTAACATAAGACTTGAAAACATCTGGCATGACAGGTTTTGTATTTTTACAGGATTGTAGTGATGCAACTGTAGCAGTCTTAAGACTTGCAGTGTTTATTCATGAACAGCAAACTGGGCTGACTGGAAACGGTCTTATGAGGCGTTCATTCTGAAAATAGCACTGCGTTGCTGAGGGAGTTGACACTGACAGCATTGGTAGTACACAACACGTCTTCAGCCTTGCATGTGTGTGTGTTGGTGTGTGTTCACGTAGGTTTACCCTGGGCGTTTCCTGGTTGGGTGGGCCATGGTAAGAACTGGCCCTACGACTTCCCAGACATCACTGCAACATATGTGGTGAACTGGATCCTTGGTGCCAAGCAGTACCATGACCTGGACATTCAGTATGTCGGGGTGTGTAATCTCTTTCCTTTTCAAGCTCCACGCTGCACATTGTAGAACTGCCCTTTAGATCAGATCTACTCAAACCATGCTGTGTATATATATATATGCCAAAAAATACATTTGTAATTTGGGGTTGTGGTGTGAGTTGCATGACAAACTACATGCAGCAACACTTTTTATTTCATGATACTTTCTAAACCTGTTGACTTATTTATTCTGCCAATTGTAATGCTGTTATTTGTAAAGGTACAACTTGGGTACTATTGTGAAGATACACCAATATTCCTACAGTATCCATTATAACATTGTACTCATCAGGTTAATAGCTGAAATATGGAAACATGATGACAAAGGCTATCAATGAATATTCCAAATTAATTGTGCAATTTAAAATTTGATAGTGAAGACAAGCTGTACTACAACAGAGACTTTTGTCAGGAAGTGTAACCAAGGTACTTTATCCCTACCCGTTGGACAATCACCAGTAGAATACTAGAATAGCATCTCAGATAAAATATTAAATAAGAAATTATTCAAATACAAAGGGTCCGGTCCAATAGTCAAAAAAGTCTGTTCTATGTCTATTCGTAAACACTTTTCCTTGACCTTGATGGAAAACTTCATGCAATCAAAGAAAGATACGAAGGAGAACACTTACAGGAGGCCATGAAATTATGCAACTGGGGATGTGATTGAGTCTGCTGTGGTGAAACGACAAGGTTCTGAAGATGCACTAGTGCCAGGGTGAAAAACTATTACCAAACACACCAACTTCCTCATCCAACTTTTACCATTGGCCCTGTAGTTGCGTACTCGTATTTTCCAGTATAATGAGGGATTATTTCAGACATTTCAGATATGCTCACTTTCAGATTTACCTCCAAATGAAATGATTTAGAAAATCTGGAATACCTTGTTGCCCTGTCTGACTGCTTGTGATCCTTGACCTGAATGAATTTGTTGTAGCAGTGTCATTCAGTGCCATGTACCATGTCCAGAACAGCGCAAATAGGCGCTGTTACACAAAGTAACTCTGGCAAAATTCAGCTGCTTTAATGTTTTTTGCATGAGAAAGTTGAGGGTGTGGTGCCGGATTGAGGGATGTGTGTCATTAGGAGATTACTAATGAACCTGGACAAGTTTGCTGTGTAACTAAAATTCACTTTCATCCATTTAGATTTGGAATGAGCGAAGCTATGACAGCAAGTACATCAAGGTAATCTTAAATCTTCTTATCTCTCAATGTCCTGTCATTGTTTTGACTGACAAATGTGCATTATGGGTAAGCTTAGCCTAAACTGAATTAAAGAAGAGAAACAGCCACCAACATTGAGCCCCACATGAGGGAAGCAGTCTGACTCTCAGTGGAGATGATTTTTACTTCCAGCTGGGTTCCTCTGAGAGCATGTCTTTGTTGCCAAGGTGCTCCGGAACACGCTGGATAAAGTTGGTCTAACTGGCGTTGGCATCACTGCAGCAGACGGCGATTGGAGCATCGCTAAGTCTATGATCGCTGACACATACCTTAATGATTCTGTTGAAGTAATTGGGTGAGTACAGTCAGCTTGAAGTCACACTCCTGCTTTATCACTCATTTGACCCAAAGGCAGTGTAATTACAGTAGGAATGTGTGACGTTTCACTGTGTGCTGTGAGTTCACTGGAGAGCAGTTTTAGTCGTGACAACTGATTGACTGAACATGTGATGCAGAGATGGTGAAATGTCCACTGCTTTTGGGTGTGTCTGCTTAAAACACTTTGTGAGCTGGGCTTGTCTTCCTCATCTGGTGATATCTTATTTTCTATAAATCTAGCTGCTCTCCTCTATCAAAGCTGAATGTTTGTGGCTGTTTTTCTGGTAGGCTTGAAACGTAACATTTCAATCTTAGACTAACTTAAGCTGCATGTATGTGCGTGCTATAGTACGCCCATGTGCATGTGAAAGTAGTTTCTGATAAAGCATGACATTTTTTCACTAAAATTAGATCACTCATTACTAAACTGTGCAGTGTTTTGCTGTCACCATGCAAAAACAAAATAAAGTGTTGCATATTTGGTGGGGAGATGAAGTACTCTGCACGCTGATCTATGCTTTTGTGTTGGGCGAAGAGATGATATATTACCTGTTTATGTGAGTTGAAGCCATAGGAGTGGATGAAACAGTCTGTGAAATACTCTGTTCAGTCTGCTCTACAGCTGCAGTTGCCTGTAGATATCAGTAAATTATATATAATTCCTATAACTGTGTCATGAATATTTTTCTTGACCTCAGTTACAGTGGTTCAATTTGTACTAGTCTACTACAATTATAATGGTCTCATGACAGCCAGTGTCAACCACAACCACATATGATAGTTCAATGTAATGTTCACACATAACGCTGAAAAGTTTCTTTAAGTTTGATAATTAGGCCTGTTTATGACAGATCAAGCTGTCTTGGTTAATGTCAAGCTGTCATAACAAAGGCATCTCAAACAATGTCTACTTTGCATTTGGTTATGACCATGTCATGTCAGGCTGATGAACTCACCTTCAGACAGTGTTACCAGTCACTGTTTTGTTTTTCTGACCTGCAGACTTTGTTCTCATCAATCTAAATTGCAGTCACAGCTGTTTTCTGTAAAATGCTCTCATAAATCCACTGTGCATCACCTGCCCGAACGGCAGACAATGTTGGAAATGAGCTGGTGAACAAAGTGGCTCGTTTAGCAGCTAAGGAGTTGGTTGAGAGTAAAACAGAGCCAAAAGAGACTGAACAGCCATGTTTCCACTGTAGGAAGCTTCCCCAGGGACTGGGAACCTTTGCTCCCTGCATGTCCACCAGGGCATAATTTAGACTGGGGTCCAAATTATTTTCCAGAGACATTATGTTAGTTTTACTTTCTAAAAGTACAGAAACTTTGTTGGGTGGGGCTTGCAGCACTGTACATTTGTGATTGGCCTCACTGAATTTTATTTTGGCCTCCAAAATTAAAAATCTGCAGACGAAGCCAGGTTCATTTTTAATCCGTTGTGCTTCGCTGCATCAACATGAGTCCATAGTGATGTAAATAGTGCTGCCTGTCTGTCGCTAAATGGCTTAATTGTTGTATAACCATGTGCAAAAATTATAGATAAGACAGCTGTTGCATTTTCATACTTTAGTCGAAGTAATTTGCCTTTATGGGTCTTTAGATTGCGATGGAAACACACATAGCAGAGGGTTGAACTAAGAATAAGAATTCTAGGTGCTTTGGATTGAAATGTGGCTTCTGTTGGACTTTTGTCCGTCATCAGTTGCCCAGAAAGACAACTACAAATGTCTGAGTGAATAAATGCTGATGTTGCTCTGAGTCTCCTGGATGTGCACACATTTAGACGTTTGCTTGCATGTTAGCCGTATCAACTTAATAAGATAATAATGTGTCTGATGCTGTTTTAATCTTTCTTAAGCACAAATCATGCTTTTCTATTAATGCAGCTTTAAAGTCAGTTCATCCATAAGTCCATAAGGTGTTTTACATGGTTGCAGCAAACACTGTTAAACCAAGAGAAAGTGAAAATTGTCACAGATGTGAATCCATGTCTTCCTCTGCTCTCTGCTCTCTGTCTTCCTGTGTGGCTGACTGGCTCACCAGCTGCTGAGGTACACTCTGGATAAGAGTGGTCTGGAGAGTGTCAGGATTATAGCCAGTGACAACGTGTGGGAGCCCATTGCCCTGTCGCTGCTGCTAGACCCTGAGCTCAGCAGAGCTGTAGACGTGATAGGGTAGGACCCCCCTCTGTGCATGACGTTTGCATGCACGCCCTCTGTCGCCAGTTGTCATAACATCAGCTTGTTGTTGTAAGAATCTGTCTGTAACTTAATATTAACAGGTGATGCTGGAAGTGCTGAATCTATGATCACCTTTAAAAGGGTTAAGAGTGTATTCTATACCTGCACGATGTGATACGTACACTACTAACAATAGCACTAAGCCTGTGATCAGTGTTTCCGTTTTGTGTGTATGCACGGGCATCTTCACGTGTTCTCACAGGTGTTTGTGGTTTTTAAGCTGCTAAAGAAGCACAAGTCATTTCTGTGGCTGATTCTGATACATGTTCTGTAGTAGTCATTACTCTCAGTAGTGTACGGTGGACCTCTGTATGTCTGACGTCTGTGTGTGGAACAATGAATGTAAAGGTGAGCTAAGCAGGTTTTGAATTACTGTAAAGTGAAAGTAAATTCTGATGGAGATGAATATTCACAAGGATAAATAGATTCTGTCAAAACTACTGCACTGCACTATGTCTACCGCTGTAGTGCTCTTGTGCTATGTGAAGAAATATTTTTAGTAGTGCGGTCACAGAATTCAGAATCATACTACACACTCGGTGCCAAATTTTGAGACTTTCTTGAGATTTTGAGACACGCGCTCACTTTTCATGTCAACGCCACACAAAGCAGATGAATGATTTTTTTTGTTCCGCAGTGACAGCGGAGGGCACTAAAACACTGAGACCGTTGTGCCTAAACAGGCAAATATGCACAATGCAATTTTATAGAATACAACAGTTACAATTAAAATCAGAACACTGCAGTTTAATCGAACTCGACCTGCTGTAGTCTAGCCTGAACGTAAACCCTCCACCTGGTCCACATGGACTTAAACTGGGTGCTGTCTTGAGCGTAATAGACGCATCAATGAGACTGCTGCAGGTGACTGTCTTTAGGTTTTGGCTCAAACAGATGGACTTCTCGTGGCCATTTTGCGATTACCAGAAACCACTTCAGCCAGAGTTTTGAACTGGGTGAGCATTTTTCCCAAGAAGCGATCAGGTGTCTGAACCTGGGACATACAGGTCCTTTGCATTCAGTTCACCAGCAGGAGTTCCAGCTGCTCCTGAGTGCTACTGAAATTCTAAGTACACGACGTAGTAAAAGTACACAAGTTACTTTATCTGCTGGCCGGTGAGTAAGAAGAAATGTCAGGTCAGAAATATCAATGATATGTTTGAGGTTGTGTGACACAGTGTCTCCATTACATAGTCTGTCCACCAGAGAGAACTGACAGTTCTCAGCCATAAAAATGTCCTGCCCACTGCATATCTGGATCAGAATTCTTGAACAACTAAATTTAAAGGATCATTAAAGGTGCAGTTTGTAGGATTTAGGAAATGGAATACAATATTCAGAATTATGTTTATCGTTACCTGAGAAAAAGCTCTTAATATCTGCAGAGGGAGCGGGTCCTCTTTCACGGTTCTTCCATGTTCCTATAGTGGCCCCTTCATTATATAGCATGTATTTTTCTGTATCTGGCTGTTGAATCCTTTCTTCATTGATTTGGCCTGTTTGGCAAGTTGGTGGATAATAATGTGTTTGTGTGTGTGTGTGTACATGCGTGCATGTGTGGGCACAGATTTGCATTAGCAAAATTTGTCATCCAAATGTAAGTAGACTTCTGTTCTTTAATCATAGAATTGATCTTAACCTTGTGTGTTGTCTGGTGTTCAGGGCCCACTACCCAGGCACCACCACAGTGACGGAGGCCCTGAAGACGAAGAAGAAGCTGTGGTCGTCAGAGGACTACAGCACTTTCAACGATGAGGTGGGGGGAGGCTGCTGGGCTCGCATCCTCAACCAGAACTACGTCAACGGACTCATGACTGCGTAAGTAAATATTCAGGCGAAAATAATGAGCATTTTTGACCAACTNTGTGAATCGGCAGCAACGACACACAACACTCCTTCCCGCAGTTAAGGTGTCAAGGACAGGGAAACCAGCCACATTAACACCACATTCATCTGGGGAAAGGATCGCTGTGAATGATCTCCAGCTACGCTAAATATTCAACCCCACTAACAATTTATTAATCAATAACTACATAACTACATAATATATTGTTGCCTATTTGTAACATTAGGTGGCAGTGATCCTCAACTACATT
The DNA here is from genome assembly GCA_037975065.1 of Chaetodon trifasciatus. Classification (NCBI taxonomy): domain Eukaryota; kingdom Metazoa; phylum Chordata; class Actinopteri; order Chaetodontiformes; family Chaetodontidae; genus Chaetodon; species Chaetodon trifasciatus. Next base: position 4,346,600 of record JBBMOE010000044.1, read on the forward strand.
TGTCCAAGGACCAGGATTTTTTCTAAACAGACACTGTGGGGGCCGGACTTGGGAATAGAAGACAGCAATTGTTGAAGTGTGAAAGTGAAATTCTTCCCCATTCTTGCTTGATAAACAATTTCAGTTGCAAGAGTTCAGGGTCTCCGTTGTCGCTTCACATTTTCAATGGGAGACAGGTGTGGACTGCAGGCAGGCCAGTCTAGTACTTGCACCCTTGCAGCTGTCTGATTGATGACTGATTCTTCTTCCAGCACCATCTCCTGGAACTTGGTGGCCAGCTACTATGAGGAGCTGCCATTCGGCAGAGACGGGCTAATGACAGCTGAGGAGCCGTGGAGTGGCAACTATGTGGTGGAGTCCCCTATCTGGATTACAGGTCTGCATTACATCCCTTAGAATTATAGAGACAGATGCAAATATCTTATTTCTGTTCATCTTAACAGCACAGCAGTATGTCAAATAAGACACTGCATATTCCAGCTTTTCACTGAAAACAGTGCAAATGGATGGCCTTAGAAGAACTAGAAAACCTGTCTTTCCTGCAGTGATTTAGCTAAGATCACACAAAGATGGCATTGAGATGCATTTAATGGAAAGTACAACATGTATTTAGATATGACAAGCTGTGCAAAGGAAGGTCATGATCATAACTGACTTAAAGTTGTGTTCGCTTGTCAGTTGTATTGGGAGCCAGTGTAAAGAGGCTGTCAGTGAGCCTGTACTGTTCACGGCCCTTGTTGACAAAGGAGACCAGCGTAATGTCAGAACACACACACAGTTTTCCACTGTGGGGACATTTATGTCCGAAGATGGAGATTTTTGTTATATTATTATTATTATTTTTGTTATTATTATTATTGCATTTTAGCTTTGTACTGGTCCACAAAGCAGCCTGAAGTAAACTGTTTAGCATGCATGGAGTTTTCCAGTCGCTGTCAGGACATTTACATCCAATTTCCATCAAAAATAAAGTTAATCCACTGTGTGTGTCCTCAGATGGTGGGAAAAGATGAAGACTAACAGAGAAATTGGTTGTTTTGCTCATGTTACCTTCCACATCTTCATGTAACAAGGGCAGACAGCGCGGTGGGCAGGACAGTCTCCCAGGCAGAGGATGGCCATGGAGCAAGTGTTTGAGGCAGTTTTCTGTTGGGGAGAATAGCTCTCTTTGGTGTGGACTTTGGCCTTTGTAACTTTGCAGATGCTTCAGGGAAAGGCAAAACCCCCAAAAGCATAACATGGCATCATTAACTCTTAATCAATAAATAAATTGTACTATTTTCCACTTGATTGTTTTTCTTCCAGCCCATACCACACAGTTCAGCCAGCCAGGATGGACTTACCTGAAGACTGTTGGACATCTGACACAAGGTGGAAGTTACGTAGCCCTGACGGATGGGAGAGGAAACCTCACTGTTGTCATAGAAACCATGGCGAGTTGGCTTTCCTATTTTGATTTGAACTTTTTGCTTCAAACGTTTTCATCTTCTTGTTGTGTAATTTGAAGTTCTTAATGCTATAAAGAAGATTGAAACAGCAGGTTTAGAAGCTTAGCTGCTGTGTTTTCAGCTGTTTTGGAGCTTTGTGTGTTTCTTTTGATGCATACACTACCAGAGCAGCAGATGCACTCACTACAGTTACACACAAACACTACATCTGCTCTTCAGATCCATGACTGTGTTTCCACATTTCCTTCAGACTCACGATCACTCAGTGTGTGTGAGACCTCCACTACCTGCCTTCAATGTGACATCCCAGAATGCAACTTTCCAGCTGAAGGGGTCCTTGGTAAGTTCCTGTGAGGTATTCATCGTACTGCAGAAAGTTAGCAAGTGATACTTGTCTTTAACAAAGGTGTTTCATTTTTCTTAGGCCTCCATCAAGGAACTACAAGTATGGCGGTCGCAGTTTAACTTCAAAACAAAGAAACCCTCCTTCTTTGAGAAACTGACTACACTGAAGGTGAAAAAAGATTAAAGAGGAAAGATTTCAACACATTGTATTGCTTGTACATGCTTTCTTATGTTAATGATCATGATTTCAGCTTGTAGATGGATCCTTCAACTTAACTCTAGCTGAAGATGAGATTTACACATTAACCACAATTACAACAGGACGGAAAGGCAGTTACCCCGACCCGCCTCCCTCTGCTCGCTTCCCAAAAGCCTACAAGGATGACTTCAATGTCCGTGAGTACAACATACACAGTAATTTTTATATGCTCCGTGAATTCTTGAACAATCATACAGTTCTGATACTCCAAACAAGGCAGTTATAGATTTTGGTAAGTGGGGACTTTACAGGATCGAACTCCAACCTAACTTTTTCTACACATGAAGTTCAATTCATGAGGTTTGCTTGAAGAGCTGAAACAAAACCACCACATTAAATACTTTTAGAAAAAAATGGAATTAATAAAGGATAAAATCCATGATGCCTTCAGTTTAATTCAGATTTATTTGTGAAAAGTCACTTAAAAGTATACAATGTTAAGAGAGGACCATAATGGAAACCATAGGACTGTGGTATATTGAGAAGAATGATTTTGATCCGAAAATAGGAGTTTTCTCAAAACTCCAGCAGATCCATGTAATTCCTGTGTTTCCTCATGTACTCTGACCTTATATCCTCAAAACACTGAGGAAAAAGGCTTTGAAAGTCCAACGTTTCCATTTCTGTGTCCCACCTCCTGTAGGAAACCCTCCCTTCTCGGAGGCTCCAGACTTTGCTGACCAGACGGGGGTGTTTGAGTACTACATCAACCTGACTGACCCTGGACCTCACGTCTTCACCCTACGGCAGGTCCTGACACAGAGACCTGTCACATGGGCGGCTGATGCGGACCAGACCATCAGTGTCATAGGAGACTATCAGTGGTGAGATGATGGGGATGGCCTTCATTTTCAGCGCTGGTGTCCCAGTGAGAATATAACGTGGCAATTATTCAGATTTCTATCCAACATAACAACCCACTGTTGTGTGTGTGTTGCTATGTTACAGGCAGAGCCTGACGGTCACATGTGATGTCTTCATGGAGAGAGTTCAGACTGGTGGTGTCTTCATAGCAGCCAGGGTGGATAAAGGAGGCCAGTCAATCCGCAGCGCTAGAGGAGTCTTCTTCTGGGTGTTTGCAGATGGCACATACAAAGTTACCAATGATCTTGGTCAGTAGTATCACCCTCTGCTTCACTGCACATTTTAGTATGAAGACCATCTCTAGTGTCTCTCTCAATGGAAAAGGTGTTGTATTATTGGCAAGAAGAAAGAGAAGAGTATCACCAGACCTCTCCCTATTAAAGACAGACTGACCTAAGGTGTCATTACTGTACCTCTGATCGACTGTTTCCTTCTCTTCTTTCGTCAACAGCTGGACTGACGGTACTTGCAGAGGGACAGTCTGGCACCCGAGCATATGGTTGGCACACCTTATCACTCACTGTGAAAGTAAGTGGAGAGGAAGTGGAGACTTACTGTTCGGAGAGGTTTTGTAGTGAAACTCCTTTATTAGTCCTATTCTAACGTTGGCTTTTGGCAGCTTGACCTGAATGCTCATGAGGACTTTGATAGTAGACTAGCTTTATATTAGTTTAGAATTCCAAATAGTAGCATTTTTCTCTCCATCACCTCATCAACTGACTTCTTTTCTTTAAAGCCTGGACTCAGTGAGTGATGCAAACTTTCGACAGGATTTTGGTGTCAATTAGAATACACTCTCTTGGTTGATGGGTCCTTTCATTCAGGGTTATTGTTGAGGGTGGGAGAAGCTGTAATTGCATCACTGTTGTGGTCTGGTGGAGCTTTTTCATTTGGCAAATTATATACAAACCTGATTCCAAAGAAGTTGGCAGGCTGTGTAAAACATAAATAAAACAGAATGTGTTCATTTGCTAATCCTTTTACACAGCTTCCCAACTTTTTTGCAATGGGGATATATATTTCTGTTTTCCTGCTGTGGTATTGCCTGTGAGTGTTAAATATCTACTTGTGCTCTTTGATCAAAACAAAGTGGAACTAAGTAGCAGCACCACGCGAAAATAAAGCTAGATAATTCTTTGAGAATAGAGAATAGAGCTGAAATGATAAATCTATTAATCAATTAAGTGATTAATTAGACAACACTTTTAATAAGCTTTTTTTTTTTTTTTTTTAATGTAACAGTAAATAGTAACAACAGCACAATAATGTAACTGTATATAGTCAGCTTCTCTAATGCGAATATTTGCTGTTTTTCTCAGTCTGTTTAGGTTGTAAGATTCATATATTTGGGTTTTGGACTGTTGGTCAAACAAAAGACATTTGAATAAGTCAACTTGGGCTCAGAGAATTCCAGAGGGCCATTTTTCAGTGTTTTAACTACACACTGACTTTTGGTATATGTGACTGTCAGGATGAGCAAGCAGAATATAAAGAGTCTGTAAACTGAATCCAATGAAGTTAATATGTGTTTGCAGTAGAACCATTTCCTGTAACGTGTCACTGTGATGCCTCTCTCCTGTAGGGCCAGTATGCGTCGGGGATGCTGAATGGATACCCACTGTGGAAGAACGCTGTGGTGCTGACGCCAAAGAATGGCTGGGCTGCCATAGGAACACACTCATTTGAGCTGGCTCAGTTTGATAACTTTGCTGTGGTAGCAGAATAATGACTTCACTGTGAAATAATAACCGTCTGCTGTGAATATTGTGATTCATCATTGGCGTGATCAATGCATTGATTTAACAGATTAGTGTGACAAATATAGATTTAATGTCTTTTTCTTTTTATGAAGGTTTAAATGATGTTATAGAAGGATTGAGGGAACAAGAGGGCACATAATGTAGCAATGAAACACTGCACCCTCCACATTTTCTCTCTTGTACTTGTAAATAATTTTGCACTACGTGGTTTTCATGCAATAAAAATATTTGTTTTATACTTTTAAAATATTTTGTTTATGTTTTTGAAAAAGCTTTATTATATTTAAAATAGTGTGTGGTAAGGGCTGAAATTAAAAATGAATGGAAATAAGGGGCTGTTGTCATTTCATCTGTTTGAGAGTCGAACTTTGCAGTTCCTCTCTGGTCTGTGGAGCTTTTTAGCCTCTTTTAGCTCATTGTTTTGGTTGTACAGCTCTTCAGCTTGCTTGCATGCTCTCGACAGCCTTGTTTCCAGCAGCAGCAGGTGGCCATCCTCAGTGAAAAAGCTCATAAACTCACCACCTGCTCAGCACACACAGAGACTCGCTGCTGAGCATCGTGAAGCATTTAGCAGCTAAAGAGCCAGATATGTCCCCCAGGAGACATCAAGCCTTTGAAAAATGCCTGCATATGAGACAGGTTCACTTGTGTAGATGCTGGATCTGAAGAAAGTCTGAGAGTGGAGGATGAAACTAAGCTGCTCCAAATCATAAAGTCTGTGGTTAGAGTGAATATAATGGGACCTGTGTGCTGGGTTCATTATGCTGGGATATCAGACATCAGTGCTCAATATTCTTGGAAAGGATGTTACATTTGGGAGATAATGTTAAAAATGACATTCACATCTAGGCCTACATTTCGGATTCGTGGACACATGCAGTATATCAAATTTCCGATGTTGTTTCTGTTAGTTTGTCCACTTCTAACGGTAGAAACACCTCTTTCAATTTGGTTTATCTGTGATCTCTGCCAATACTAACTTCCGCGTCGCACGAGGACGCTGGTGTCTCTGCCTCGAGAGGGCCATCTCTATGGCAACGGGACACCAACAGCGCTTGCTAACAGCTGTAGACAGGCAAATATGGCGGAGTCTGGGATGGAGAGACTCAAACAGTCACCTAAAAGAGTTTTTATCAACAACGTAGACTCATACGCTTCTAAATGTATTGCCAAGGTAAATATATTTCAATGTGGAATGTCAGAATTGAGCTGGTAGGTAGCGCTAGCAGTTTGCTGACGTGGTTTGTTGCCATAGCATGAAGAGTAGGGATTTCAGCTAATGCAGTAAACACTGGTGACATAGCTGCGGACAACTTTGGACAGCAACATAAAATGCTCATTTTTGCAGTTTTTGTCTGAATGTGTGGTCGGAGCACATGCTGATTCCCCTGAAGGAGAGATGGCGACAGCGGAAGAGGAGGAGATAGTGATTTCAAACCACAGCGGAGTGGGAGCTTTTCACGTTGTTGGCACAGCTTCTGAAAAATGTGACGAGGACAGACCGAATGTGCTGGAGAAGTATTTAGTAAGAACCATTCAGAGCTCTCCAATAGTTGTATACTGTGTTATAGCTTACTGTAAACATCTGACATTTCTTTTTATTTCTTGTGTGTGTGCAAGCACCTGAACAGGGATGAGCTGCTTTCAAAACTGATGGACTGTGATGTTGTTATCTACAACATTACCCAGCATGCTGACCAGGTGGAAGAGGCCCTCTGGGCTGTTTCAGGTAAGTAGGGTGGACGATGGGTTGACAGGCTGTTTGTTGTCCATTTAGTTTTCTTAAGACTGTTCACACTTAGTCGATGCATTCACAGTAAGTAATATAAGTTTGGCCACTCCAGACAGTCTTAAGATGAAGTATTTATTGCAGGCTTGATGCATCGATAAGAAGCTGATGAGCAGTAAAATGTCAACCATAATATTGCCACACCAAATCCTGAAGATGTCCTTCCTAAGGGGGCGTATTAATACTCCCAATGTCACATGTTTCTCCTAACTATCTATAAGACCTTGAAACTACAGAGACATAACCAGGGAGTAACTCCCTATCCACCATCTGCTGGAATGATACCTAAATATTGTGTTTATGTGAGACTGTCTGAGGGCTCTGTGTCACCTAACCTTGAGACCCTTGTGCTCATAACTAAAGAGAAGGCATGTGATGGAAAATTCCTTCACAAAATGTCCTTTAATGTGACTAAAGAACCTTTGCACTTTCACAGCATCTGTTGTCTCTCTTCATGCTATTTCCCTTTAAAGATGGGGTGACTCATTTGGAGGAAAAATGTTGATATTGCCATTCCTCTGTCTTCACAATGCGATTACATGCCAAATGTACTGTTCCTCTGGCTCTCTCCATCTCCTCTCCAGGTCCCCTGTAGTGGAGCATGAGCATCACCTGTTGCCCACACAGAACAGACAGCTAGTGGATCGTGAGCAATATTTCCTCAGAATGGCTCACCCCAACTTTAAGAAGGGATCTATTCATCAAAAACAACCACAAAACAAAGGGCCAACCCAATGAGTGTTTATATCTGGATGTGGTCATTTTTGAAGCAGTATGTGTTACAGACAGATCATCAGCAGCCAACACATAAACCAAAAGCTGAAAAGGACTGAACTGATAGAAAGTAATTAGATCTAATAATACCATCATTGAGGCGGCAGCAGGTAGTGCGCGTGCCTCACAGCAAGAAGGTTCCCGGTTCGATCCCCGGGTCAGGCGGTGCCTTTCTGTGTGAAGTTTGCATGTTCTTCCCGTGCATGCGTGGGTTCTCTCCGGGCACTCCGGCTTCCTCCCACAGACCAAAACATGCTCATTAGGTTAATTGGTGACTCTAAATTGCCCCTAGGTGTGAATGTGAGAGTGAATGGTTGTATGTATGTTGCCCTGCAGTCGGCTGGCGACCGGCTCAGGGTGTACCCCGCCTCTCGCCCGTTGACAGCTGGGATAGGCTCCAGCCCCCCCCAACCCCGAAAGGGATAATCGGGGTATAGAAGATGAATGAATGAATGAATACCATCATTGATTAATCAGGTATCTTGTATTTTATTTGTAGCTCTGCACAAAGAAATGGGCCATTTTAATGGACCAAAGATGTTCATCCTCATCTCCACTGTGATGACCTGGGCATGCAGCAAGCCATTCGATCCTGTAAGTGGACACGTTCAGAACCTGTGGGCCTGGCATGTTATTTTTTTGAGTAGTATAGATCCTTCCAATTGCTCATAACATTTTTTAAAGGCTGTAATGTGTATCATACATTTATTTAATGTCATGCCAGTTTACTGAAATTTGGGTATTCTCTTCAGTCATAACATGTAGTATTCAGTTTAGGATGTGTCAACAAAACTGCCCATCACAGAATATTTTGTTTCAGTTACCATTTTTTCTAACTGACAGCCAAAAACAGAAAAACAGAGAATATTTGATAGCCCATGTTTGGTATTTGTATCTGATGAATAATTATCAAAACTGATCAGTAAATTGATCATTTTCAGTTAATGATATTGTTCATGATGATTATATATTTCAAGTGAATTAAACATATTCTAATAGCCTTATATAATTCCATGCATCTGAGTAATCTGTAAAAAACAATTGTCTTTTTAGTATCTTTTAGAGTGTGTAGCTTCTTCTTCCATATTTAAATCGTTGTGGTCCAGCACAAGCTCATTGGTTCAGCTGATGTTGAGCTTCAGGTGATTTTGTGATGAAGCTCTCTGTCAGTCCTCTGTGCTACTCTGAAAAAATAGTCTCTAAGTGAAGACAGCATGTTTCTACCTGGACATTATTAACTGGAATCATACATGTCAATATAGTGAGAACTTCAATTTCACCAAAAAAGACACTTAATTTCTTTCATTATATATATACATTATACATTATATAAGGAAAAACTGGCCAAATCAAATCATTCAAATATCTTTTTTTGTGTATGATGATCATAAGAGAGCAAGCCAATACAGACATACAGACATACTACTTGTATATTATTTCAACTTAAACATGTCTTTTATAGTATTTGGACAAATACAGATTACAAAATATACAAATAAAATAATGTCCTATACAGTGTTGCTGAATTATTCACTTGTTTCAGCTTGACTTACCTCTCATTTTTAATCAGGGAAAGTGATGTATATGCAGTCTCCATATATCCTGGAAGATTTCAGTGTTGTGGACAAACAGGAGAAATTCCAATCACATTTAGTCTGAGTATGACGCTTTTTTTCCATGTTTTTGTGTCTAAGTGATGAGTGGAGGCAACAATTTTTGAAACTGGTCCAATATTGAGCGAGAGCAGCCACGAAACAACCTACAATGTAATCCCTCTGGGCATTTGCGCACCATCAGTATACAACCACTAATATAGTGTTTTGCCACCAACAGGCTCAGATTGTTATTGTAAGTGTTTGACAACATTATGGAAATGATCCATACAGAGATAAACCTTTTTATTAAAGAGTAAGATCACTTTGTTTAACCAGAAACTGTTAAGTGTGCGAACACACTCGGACCCAAAGGAGAAACTCACAGTGATGGACACAGAGATTACACAGGAGAACAGGCAGATTGAAACAATCAAAAGGTTTATTAACCAGGGGTGTCCACAAAAACGGGAAACAAAAGGCGAGAGCATAAAATGCTCTAACAGGTCGCGATCGACTCTTCTCACTGGCAAGGCTGGGCTGGGCTGAGGGCTTAACAACAGGTGGAAGCTCCTGAAAAAATAAAAAAAGTTCAAGTCAAAACCGACAGGTAATACAGGAGAGCAGAAGACTGGCAGAGGAACAGACAGGTGTACTACTGAGACAAGCAGACGATCCGACCAATACTAGTGGACTGAGCCGGGGTTAAATACATCTGCTGATTAGGTGTAGGTGAGGTGATGACTTGTAGGTGTGAGAGGAGGCGGGGCTGGAGGAGCTGGCCGGCAGGTGCAGCCCACAGCACGGACCTGAACAGACAGCGAAAGACAGACAAGACCACATGGGGGCAAGGAAACACAGGAAAAACACAGGGGAAAGGAGGAAACCGAGCACTGCCTAACAGAAACAGCCACCACATTGCTTTTGCCATTCGCCACTAGACTCTATACAGAAAAACAGTCTTTTTATCAAACACACTTGATTTGAACGCAGACATCAGAGAAGCAGTGAGGAAAACACCGTGAAGGGCCGGAATATTTTCACATCTAACTCAGGAATTATTTTCACTGGACGTTACGCCTGGAGGAATTTAAATATGTCAGACTTCAACAGATTTTGCTCCTGTCCTACTCACCACTCGTCCTCATGTGTTTACTCACCAACTCTTGCCATATCTGATTTATGTTTAAGTGGGATTCTTTTTTGGTAGTAGCATCCCTGTTGTTGTCTGTGTCGTCTAACAGGAGGATCTGGATCTTCCTTTCACTGATGAGATGTTCTGGAGAAGAAGAGCACATCCCAACTTCAAACAACACATTGACCTGGAGAAGAGGGTGGTCAAATTGGGCAAAACTGTCAGTTTCAGTTCCTGTTATTACATCTTGTATATGAGACACATGTGACTGATACTGATCACTCTGTCACATGGCTGTTGCTTTTAGAACAGAACATTATTCTCAACGTATGTAGTGGCATCAGGACTTCAGTATGGGATGGGAGAGCAGGTCCTCCACTTCTTTTTCAAGGTGGGATGTGAAGACTGTTGTTGATTGTCGCTTTGGCTCACACTGTACAAATGTGTTTCTATATTTATCACTGAAACTGAAGGTCAGAACTGGAGATTCACTGGAGCTCACTCAGATTGCAGTGAGCTGGAATATGGTACAAACAGGAAATTCTACCCAAAAACTGGAAATGAGAAGATAAGAAAAGATGTCATGTCATGTTCCAGCATTAATGTTCTCAATCCTTCTCATAGTAACACAGAATATCTCTCCTTCTCCTTCCTTTTCATCTGATTTAGCTCCTCATCTGTGCACTCAAGTAAATACAGTCAGGCAAGATGAAATGAATTCTCATGGTCCTCATAATACTGCACAGGATAAAATTCACCATTGCATTTACCTTTTTGAGTCAACTTCAGACAGTGAATATCTGCACCATCGTTACTCACATGTTCAAGTTGAAATTTTGACCTGCAAACTAGTTAATAGGACATATGAAGGTCCCTATTATTACTAATCATTACTATGAATATCAAAACCAGGCATCATGGAAATCTGTACAGTAGTTGCCAAGACATCTGGCCGTAGTCAAAGTCTTGGATGGACCAACATCGCCATCCTGAGGCTCCTGACAAACAGTGCAAATAGTTAATTTACTTCACATGTAACTAATTAATATCATCTGTATTACGGTATTAGACATCATGGCTGGGTCAAGAACATGAAATACCTGTCTTTGGAGACGGCAAAAACATCATTCCCATGATTCACGTCAATGACCTGGCAAGGTTGGAAACACACACACACACGCATACAAACATGTTTTTTTTTTCCTCGATAGCTTTCCTGAACAATTAGTGATGTGAGGTTATAGATCGCACATGGCACTGTTTTGCAAAAGGCTTCGAGACATGCGATCTATATTGACTTTAAATGGTTCCGTACAAATGACATGTAAAGTTAATCTGTATATGCTATAAATGATGTGTCTTTATGTTAAAGTGTGATTCAGAATGTGATTGAACATCAGCCCAAGCCATATTACCTGCTAGCTGTGGACAATTCCAAGAATACCATGGAGGACATTGTGAAGGTGTGTGTAGCAATTAGCAATTACAAAGTGTTTACAGCCTGTTGAAATCATACAGTGACATCTTTAGACTCGTGTTTGTAAAATGAACCTTCGAATGTTAGAGTTACCAACAAATTTAGAACTTTGTTTTACACAAAAGAGTGTTTCAGGTTTTATTACATTTGTGACACACCGATAGAGCATACCCTTGTATATTTATTTAAATGCGAATACAGATGATAATATGATATGTGACTTGTTTCTCCACCAGACAGTTGCCTCTGTGCTTGGACCAGGGAAGATCCAGAAAAGGCCATTCGAGGAAGCCTTCCTCATACAGGACTTGAGTGTATGTTTACTTACTGCTTACTTTACTGCAATCCTCTGCAGAGCTTGTTTTCATGTCATGGCTAACACTGAATTATTCACAATCATAGTTCACTATTGCTAATTAACTAGCAACGAAAGCTGAATTCCTCCCAGCTCAAAGTGCAACATTTGTAGAAATACCCTTATTTACTTTGTTTCTGAGAGACAGATGAGAAGATGGATACCAGTCTCATGCCTGCATGTTAAGTATGGGCTGGAATCAGGACATGGGTTGTTTACCTTAGCATAAAGACTTGAAGCGGGGGAAACAGCTAACCTGGTTCTGCTCAAAGCTCACAAATTCACCCACCAACAACTGTAAAGCTACTGATTACAAATTATATCAGGTTTATTTAAACCGAAGAAAATGTAAAAATGGCTTATTAGACTTGAAACTATTTCTTCAGAAACAGCAGCTGGGTGCAGTGACTGTGTGCAGCTTCCTGCAGTCTTGACATCACAGTGAGATTTGGTGCCATTGCACCTGTACAGAGACAAAAATGAAAACCTGTTCATCATGACCCTCTCTGATAACCCGTTCTATAGCCAGAGGCACTGCACAGAAGTTCCAACCCCAAAATCTTAATTCATCATTTTTATATATCTGTTTGTATGCAGATTTAACAAAAGGGTTCTGGTGTCTTAATTAGTGAGCTAATTCGTGAACATGTTATCCCCTTGACAGGTGATGGAAATTGACTCCATGCTGGTCAATCTACGCATGGAGGGTGTGCATCTCAAGGAGCTCCTCTCTATCAACTGGTTGTGTGAGTTTGGTCTGGTGGAGAATATAGAACTGGTGGTAGAGGAATACCGGCAGACCAGGGGACTGCGGGTAGGTACTGAAGCAGAAAGTAGAAACATAGAGTGCATGAAACCTTCATCAATATAGTGTTGCTACTTATGTCTGAAGGTTGTAGATGAGCATTAAGTTGTGCTAGATAATCCATGTAGGACTGTTCTCTCCAGCCCATCCGTTTGTGTGTACTGGGTCCTCCTGCGGTGGGGAAGAGCACAGTGTCCAAACAGATCTGTGAACACTACAAACTCCATCACATCACACTGAAGGAGACCATCTCTGAAACCCTCTCGCAACTGGTCAGCTTCTCCAAGGGCACACAAACACACAGGCACTAGTGTGGAAAAAACAAACAGACATACATTTCCTGTGCATGGATTTTAATGTCCTTACAATTGCATTTTGATCCCCATTTCTAGGAAGATGCTGTGAAGAATGCTGATCCAGATGCAGAGAATGAGGACTCTGCAGCAGAAGCCCAGGAGCTGCTGAACAGCCTGAAGGACAGCATGGAGCAGAACAGAGGTACACATTGTGACAACCAGGGTTTACCTGCCCAGCACCACTTGCATACACCCCCAGAATCTCACACTCTGCTTGCTCTAGCTTCCTGTTTTGTTATCTGCAATGGAACTTCAACAAAACAGAACTGCTCCTCTTAGATTATCACATCAGCAAGTTGCCAAAAGTTTCCATGTCTAAGACAGTAAAACTACACTTGGTTCTCTTCCCCTTTCAAGTCATCTGGGAGCAAACACCTCTCTGAGCTACTAAAAACAGCCCTGCCAGTGGATAGTAGAGATGCCACCATCTAGGATGGAGTGAAATGAACCTCATCTTACGCTCCCAAAAAGTGATGTTACATTATGTCATGTTAGCCTACAAGTACTCTTACTTTTCCTGCAGTGGTGGAACTGGGCTTCATCTTCTTCACCAGCCTACAGTTTGATGTCTCTGAGAACATTTACTGGTTCAAGTCAAACCTAACTGCTGGATATATAAATAAGCAAGTGTTTGCTCACCTGTTTGCCATATCAACATGGGTACCTCTCACAGCATGAGTTTGAAAGATGTAGACATTTACCAGACAGGAAGTTGTAATGACAGATGCTTTTATGATATTATTGGTAGCATTATGGGAAGTGTAGAATCCAGTGTGCTTGGAGTTTGGCCAGATGAGGGCTAAAGGTCAGGATATCAAACTTTGCTGCTTTCATTTTGACCTTTGCTTTTTAACCTGTCTTCCACAAGTCCCTCGACTCTGTGGAAGTACTAAATCATTGGACTGTCCTGTAACATTATTTTGCACAATATAATGCCAGTTTTTCTGTTCACTAGGTCTTCTGGATGACCAGCTGTTAGTAAAGGTGGTGAAGGATAAGCTCATGACGAACCCATGCAGAAACCAAGGCTTTGTCCTGGATGGCTTTCCCAAAACATATGAACAAGCTAAAGAGCTCTTCTATGGTGAGACACTGACACATTTCACATCAGTGGAATCACATACATCCATGGATACCACACATACCTACACATCTGTATGTTTCTTTTCTAGCTGAAGAACATCAATCAGAAGATGGAACATCCCTGATTTCTATATACAACCAGAGGATTACGCCAGGTCATTGCAGTCCTGTTATTTTCCATGGTTACCCCACAGCAATGAGAGTTAAACATTCTTGTAGACGCCGTAGCAGTTAGAACTACAAGCTATAAATATTTACATGTTTTCAATAACCACAGAAATATCCATAAAGATGTCGCTAAAAAGCCAGAGCCTTTCAGTGTTCAGTGTTGTAGTATTTGTCATGGTTTCCTTGCGTGTGCCACAGAGTTTGTGTTGTGCCTGGACGCGTCGGATGTCTTCCTGAAGGATCGGGTGATGAACCTGCCTGAGAGGCTGGTACAGGAGCACAGCTACGAGCAGGAGCACTTCCTTCGTCGACTGGCCGTGTACAGAGAGAATAACTTGGAAGACGATACTGTTGTTGGCTACTTTGACGAGTTGGACATCACCCCTCTGTACCTGGGTAATCCATGAAACGTGACTGCTTCCTGTGAACCCTACTGAAGACCACTGTGAGAGTGATTTTCAGGAGGTTCATTGGTCGATCCCTTAAAGCCTGATGAAGCAAAAATATAAAATGTATTAAAATCTGCCATATATTCATATCCATTACTGACAGCTGATATTTCATCATCAAACCTTATTGCGTTCATTGTCATCCTGTTAGAGATCACCGATAGTGATGAACCAGACTGCCTGCTGCTGTTGCAGAAGATCTGTGACAGGGTGGGCCAGCCCAGAAACTACGGCCCCAGCAGCCAGGAGGTGGAGGAAGAGGAGATGAGGAAGACTGAGGAGAGGCTGAGGAGAGCGGCCCAGCAGAATGCTGAGGAGGAGAGAAGGGAGGCGGAGGAGGCCAGACACAGGGCTGCACGCTGGGAGGAGTGGGTAGGCACTGGGAGGATGCTGGGTTTGGATGTTGGGATGTTGTTTGGAGAAAGAAATGCTCTTCTTCCGCATCAGCTGATTAGCAAACACATCTGCTGTGATCACGGAGGTCCATTAGAGATAAGACTGTGCTCTAATCATGTCTTGGTATGTGTATCCCTCTGTGCAGTGTACACAGTCAATCGAAAAAGACGCGTGAGCTGGATGTAACGTTTCATATCACACATAGCTCCACTGCAGCCAGGGTGGATCAGCATGAAATTAAGTCAGCACAAGCTGTTTTACTGCTGCTTTAGCTTTGTATTGTGTCTTTATGTCCCATATAAATCTCCCTATACACCATGGACCCCTGTTCAGTCTTGAGACAGTCCCATGCTGGCCAGCGGGACCTAACAGCAGCTATCCTGCTGTATACATTAGGCAGGATAGCTGCGATTTGGATCATATGGATCCATCTCAGTCGGGAGCAGAATGGTGAAGGACTAAAAGTATCAGTCAGTCAGTTTTCAGTGGCTGATGGACATTACGTATTACTCAGTACAGAAATGTGTAGAAACAGAGATATTGGTTGTTGTATACTGTAGTATTTTCACTCATTCAGAATTCTTAAACTGAATGGGAAGTTATGATGTTCCAGGTCCTTCAAAAATACACAGACCTCTCCTTTAGACACTCCTAGCAAAGTTAAAGGATAATTATGGTTCACTACAACATGGCTCTTGTTTAGTTTTTGTAGTTTGACCATCATTCCTGTCAGATATGATAACATTGAACTCACCAAAATAGAAACGAGGCTAGAAACAGGAGCAGTCAGACGATCAAACAGGGGAGTACAATGTTGTATTACCAGTAGAAATGAGTGCCAAAACTAGAAACCCAGAGGAGTAACCATGCACATGCAAACCACCAGGGCATGTGCTGAGCCACAAAGTGAGTAAAAGATGAAATAAACAAGCAGCTCCCACACTGCAGAGCTCCAGTGTCACTGGATCCAACTGGAAACAGCCTTTTATATATGTTCATATATTATGAAGTGTGATGCATTCTGTATGTGTCAGACAAAGGGTTTGGAGGAGGTGAGGCAGCAGGAGGAGGCGCTGCTCCAGGCGCAGTCAGTCCCTATGAGGAACTACCTGATGGAGCATGTCATGCCCACACTGACCCAGGGTCTGATCGAATGCTGCACAGCCCAACCGCAGGACCCCGTGGACTTCCTGGTATGACATTCTTTTTCTGGCCTCATTCTTTGCATCTGACCACTTGATCTTGATCGTGATAATCTCTTTTGGTTTGTCTCATTACAGGCCGAGTACTTGTTAAAGAACAACCCCTTGAACTACTGAAAGCAGAGGTCATTTTTCCAATTGCACACACGA
Source organism: Chaetodon trifasciatus (assembly GCA_037975065.1). Lineage (NCBI taxonomy): Eukaryota > Metazoa > Chordata > Actinopteri > Chaetodontiformes > Chaetodontidae > Chaetodon > Chaetodon trifasciatus. The sequence goes on from JBBMOE010000044.1 coordinate 4,363,007, forward strand.
TGCAAATACAAAAAAAAAAAAAAAAACTGAAATAAAAAACAAAAGTCTCCTAATTTTCCCGAGCTCTTTCATACATTAGAGACTGGAGTCAATTACATGCAACATTTCTATTAGTAGAAAACCTCCTGGAGTCTTTTAGACTTGCACTATTAGTAGTCACAGTATTTCAGCCAGCACATGCCAAATGTCCCTTGGTTCATGCTGGGATTTTGATTAGGTCTGATTTGTAAGTGGCCCATTCTTGTGCCCCTGTTGTATTTACACACAGCTTTGTTTGGGCTCTTGTGTGCCGGCCATTACTTAAAAGCACCCTAAAAAAGCGGATGAAAGTGCATATGAAACCAAACGCTAATTAGGAAGTTAATTTGCGTAATGAACTTGATAAACTCCAAAGTAGACATTCTCGGGTCATAATTGCTTTGATTTGGCTTCCGTTATCCAGGAAGGATAAATGTTACAAATGGTAGCTAATTTGTGTCTCTCTCATGTTGCCACTTGCAACTCCAAAGTGTACATAATTGGTTGCGACGGAACACCAAATTATTTCATTGTACATACTTAATTACCACATGGGGAAATTAGTTGAGTTTATTTGGGAAACATTGTGACGCAAGCTGCTGCAAGACAATTTGACTGCACCATCTGTGAGTAGCAGGTACAAACATGACATGGAAGCTTTCCTGAAAGTGAAAGACATCCATTTTGACAGCGAATGTAGTAATACAATAATTCTCATAGCCTCATGTGATCTGAAACCATTTTTTTTATTTCCCATCTTGATGAACAGTCTGAAGATTTTGCAATAATGCATAGAATAAAAAACATGTGACTACAACCCGGGCTCCAAAAGAGCTGGGACGCAGTGTGACACATAAAACACAATGTGATAATTGGCTAATCCTTTTTTACCTAAACTCTGTTGAGCAATAGTAATAATAATAATAATAACAGTAATACACTTTTGCTCTGCAAGAAGGAAATCATATGCACTGAATGAGTGCTTTACATAGAAGTGACAGAATGGAAATAAAAACAGGGATAATATATTTATTTAGAATAAGATGCAGAATAAAATAGAAGTAGAAATATATTAAAATCAAGTCAAATAGAACATTTTAAAAGAAGTGCAGCAGTGCATAAACACTAATGTTTCAGGTCTGTATCAGTAAGTCATAACTAGTTAAAGGCTGATGTGAAGAGATACGTTTTTAGCTTTCTTATTAAAGTATTGAGTGAGCTGGCTTCCATTATAGCTGTAGGTAGTGTGTTCCAGAGCTTCGGGGTATAATTGACAAAGGTTGCATCCCAGACCTTCTTTCAGCTGATGCTGGAAACCTCCAGCAGACCAGCAGCAGATGATTGCAGTGTCGTTGAAGGCAAATAATAAACAAGGGAGATAGTGAAGCAGCTTGGTCCTAGTCCATTAATACAAATACAAGGAGGAGAACCTTAAAATCAATCCTGAATGTTACAGGAAGCCAGTGCAGAGCTGCCACAACTGGACTGATGCACTGTCTTTTTTTTGTTGTTGTTTTTGTTATGCGAGAGGCCAGTAAGTAATGCGTTGCAGTGATCGAGTGGGCTTATAAATGGTCGTACTTTAGCTTTGTTTCTAGCTAAAGATTTGGTTTTCAGCAGTACAAAAACAGTGTATTCAATGTGTGACCTCATCAATGTCATTGATTCTTGTAAATATCTGCTTATTCTGAATTTGATGCAGCAACACATTTCAGTCAAGTTGGGACACGAACAGCTAAAGACTGGGAAAGATGTGGAATGCTCCAAAAATACCTGTTTGGTTCACCACTTTGTGAACACATGATTGTATAAAGGATGTTACTCCATGGGCTCAGGAAGACTTCATAAAACTGTCATCAGTAAACACACTTCATTTGCAAATGACTGCATTCTGTTTTTATTTATGTTTTACACAGCAGCCCTTTTTTTTTGGAATCAGGTGCAATTCCACAGTGAAAACATGCTCAATTTCAAGTTCAAATATTATTCTGAAGCTTTACGTAAAACACAGATGTTGTTTTTACGCATTAGCTTCGATAAAATATAATTTATTTTTCAAATTTAGATAGCGAGCATGTGCAGACGTCAGGGTAGCAGCCGGGGTCACCTGTTCTGTCGGGCTTCCACGGCGTTCCGTTGCTGTTTTATGTCTGATTCATAGAACCCAGTGTGATGTGAGACAGACCTCTTCAGTACACTTGCCTGTAAATGTTCAAACGTAAGCTTGTTCCATTCACATGAGTGTTTTGGAAGCAACACATCAGTCATAAACAAACCTGTCTGAACCACAGGGTTTGAGGATGGCGAGACAGCTTCATGTACACATTTTCACCTCTCCTCAGGTGCTCAGCTTGAATAACAAGCCCTTACACAAGCCCAGTCAAGAAAAATTCTTCCAATAGCACAAGTGTTTTGTGAATAGAGTGTTCTAACCTACTTCACTGTCATTGTTAATACAGTGTAAAAAAAAAAAAAAGGTTTAAAATATGTGAATAATAACTAGTGACAACTAGATGGAAGGCAAACACTATTACAGTTCCAACAACTACTTCAAGTCTGGGAAAGATACAAACCATGACCTCAACAAAGAAACAGGACTCTGCAGCAGACTGTGGCTGTCACACACTGTTTTATCAGCCAGTGTGTTCCTGTGAGGAAAGTGCCATCTCATGGTGACACCCTGCAATTGAATGAATGGCGTGGGCGTGTTTACTTTGACACACCTTCTCACGCAACAGTAGGTGGGGGTGGGGGGACCAGTACTGGACAAGAGCTGAAACTGGATCCAAGCCCGCTGGCAGCCAGGAAGCCTCCGGCTAGGAGCAGAACTTAATGGTGGAAATAAAAGTTTGTCAGTATAGGCAACAAAACATAATTAGTATCAAAAGAAAAGTCCTCATTATGCAAAACAGCCACATTCCAAATGTTAGATTTATCATTTGTTCTGTGGAACATTGTTACTGATTCATTCACAGGTAGCAGAAGCATCATTTTAATATCAAAGATGAGCAAATTTGAACAACTTCTACTACACTGATGGACAGTCCTATCTGTAACAATGCATATTTTACTGATCAGAAGTTTCACTTAAAAATGCAATATACAATATAATATAAAAAAAATATTGACACTGAAAAGTAACTAGTAAATTTTGATGAAACTACAAGTACAAAGTAATATATTTCCCTCTGGAATGTTATTGTGTAGAACTGGAAAGTACAAGTAGCTCAAAACTGTGCTTGAGAACAGCACAGTAAATGATTACTTACATTCTACCACTGATGTGTTTGTTATTTTCACTGATATCATATCAGTCATTACAAACAAAAAGAGGTGTCTTGCTGTAATATTACGGGGGAAAGTTACTGTGCCGTCGTGGCGTTTCATTCACATCTTAATGAGAATTTATCAACTTTATTGTTCACAATGATCTTCCTCACGTCACAATTCATCATTCACATTACAACACCTGAGGGTTCATGTATTAACCTGCTGCAGTAATTGATAACTCGCAGCTTGTGAATGTGTGATTCTGCTGATCAGTCAAAGCGGCTAACTTACCAAATATCAAACCTTAGCTAAATAGGTAAGAAGAGCGAAGAGCAGTGCATGAAAACAGCAACAGTAAAGCAGCCATCCATCTCGAGCATTGTCAAAACAACGTAAGACAACAGACGCACATTATTAACCTGTTTTCTGCAGTTAGTCATGTTTGTTCAGCAGGCTGTTCTCATATATTTGTAGGTGTCACATTACCAAATAATGTTTTGTTGATTGCTTCCTGACAGTTCCCAGGACTGGCAGATGGGTTTGATAGCAGCTTAGCTTTGGAGTCAATGCTAAAAAGATATATGATGTCACAAAATCCTGCAGATGATCTGCTTTGGTTTCACACCGCAAACAAACTCCACCAGCTTGGAAGCAGACTTTTCATTTGCAGTCGTCTGGGTCCAGTTGTTTAGTCAGCACCAGAGTTTGATGGACAGCTTGCACACAGGCTGAAATAACCAAACAGGCAAAAGCACATGTGTTAAACTGAGCCAGAACTAACAGGTTCACTGTTAAAGCAAAGTATATGGAGCTGCAAGAGTGTTTCAATGCAACGCTCTCATGTCAACTACCCAGCAACTGGTGTAGAACACATAGTAGTGTATTTTCTATGTGGTAGGTGTCCTTCATACATTAACATAGGAGATGTCAGGTAGCTCATGGCAATAAATGCTGCACAGTAATTGAGGTGTTGACTACATTGAGATCACATCAGGGATGATTGTAAAACATCAGCCCTGTGCTTCTCGATGACTGAATACAGGAGAGACGCGAACACCCATCCATCATCCATCAACACCTCAACGCCGACAGACCAAGACTGAGCCAAGAATGCTTTGAGGAACATCCAGATGAGCACTTCTGGAATGGACTTGGATGCATCATTCATATATTTTATTATTTTATTTTACTCAGTTTTTAACAGTTTTTATGTCCATTGTCTTTTCTATGTGAAGCACTCACTTGGTGCATGTGATTTCTTTCTTATAAAGCTGCAATCCTTGTATGAAAGGTACTATACAAATAAAGTATTATTATTATGAGGGAAATGCTAGTTTTTACTATATTTATATAACAGCTGTAATTATTAGTCACTTTTCCCATGACTGTTACTTGTATTACATTGTTGTGTTGGTACATTTCCTGAAATAAAACTTTTGAGTATTTGTTCTAGTACTGCAATGCATGATTTTACATTGGCTAACAGAAAGTGAGAACACCAGCTGCACCGAAAATAAGAGCCAATACTTTTCTCTTTTTACAGTTATACATCCTGGTGCTCTTGTGCAGCACAAATGTCAGTCTGTGCTGTCAAACTGTTTTTCACATTTAGGAGCCTTCAGCTGTGGAAGCAGAATGACCTCTGACCTTCAGGCTAGACTCCAGCAACACTCCTGTCTGGGATTCATGTTTGGACGTGTCTGCTTTGACTTCAGTTCAAGAGCTGAGACGGGCCTCATTCAGTTCTATTACCAGTGTTGTACCAATAGGTGGCAGTCTTAGATCATCTATTGGCTGTCAGGAGTGGGTCACTCTCACTCCAGAGGTGATGATTACAGGATTTCTGTGTGTTCTGACTCTTCAGATGATCTATGACAAAATGTTTTTTATTGATTTTTATTAAATGTACAGTTTAGGATGTACAACAGCAACCATCCACACTGACCTCTGACCAGTTTTGACTGAGCAAAAGACAAATGAGACGCAGGTATTGTGATGTGTTAAGTTTGAGCTTCTGCAGGTTCTGCTCTTTGTCTTTGTGATGAGCATCAGTGCTCATTTTGACGACAGCTCAGTACTCATGCTTATCCCATATGTTATTCCATACAACAAACAAAAACTGTAAAGGAGTTCATGAACTGACAACATCACTGTGTGCATGTCCTGCTGACAGAGGAGCTGCACATATTAGCAAACATTAACAACCTATGTGCACAGCCTATGAGGCAAACTCTCTGAGGGGCACGCCTCCAATTTTCCACATATAGGTCATAAAGGGGTATGATGTCTGCTGCGGCTCTGGAGAGGCTTTGTCATGTCTCACAAAATAACCCACATGATGCCACCAGAAGCTCTTACCTCAGCTTACACTGTGTTACAGTGTGGAGGGGAGCTTTTACCAGGCGGCAGGGTCTGACTAAAAGATGCTGTTTGCTGAGAAAACGAACAATAGGAACAAGTAAGAACTTTGAACCAAATCACATGTCCAGGAATTATAGGTGTGTATTTATTTATTTATTTATTTATTTTTTCAGAGTATTATTAATGCTTCTTATCCAGTCCTTGGCTGAAAAAAAAATTGAAACTTCATTCATATCTCAGCCTCTGCTGCATCACTTTGACTACTCTTTTTTTAAACTCTGTTTCTTGTGAGTCCCCCAGTGTTACAGAGGTGCCATACTAACATTCTGAAAAACCTGTTTAAATAACTGAATTGTATGCATATTTACACTTAAATATATATGAATTATACTTTCTGCATCTGCTGAGGTGTACGGGTCTGTGCAATGGAAAAGTTCTGTCCAAGTCTGCAAGGGTCCACACGGACGTCCACGAGCAACTTGGAGTTTATGACTGCATGGACTGAAGCTTGAATCAAAACGTCTGCCTGTGTAACCACCCAGAGTAGAAAGCTGGATTCATTTTGTTGAAGAAAACTATGACAAAGACAAAGAAACCAAAATCTAAAACTAAAAGACTAAAATGTGGTTCTAATAAGAAAAACTTTACAAAAATCTCACTTTATTTTCATTGATAAACAAGAGGAGATTAATTATTATTATTTTTGTTTTTTCTGTGCAGTAGTTTCGTGTCCTGTGCTACACTCATGACTACACCAGCAGCGCACAATGAGCACAGTCAGGACTCAGTGAGTGTGTGTAGGAGAGAGTGTGTGTGTTGGTTATATGTAAGGTGCTGACATGAAACTGTAACAGGGTGAACAGCCTGCTGAAACGCCTCCCAACCTTAAACAACAACACCTGAGCAGCTAACTTACTCACTGATGTATTTTGGCATGTATTAATGACACAAAAACACAGTTTATTTGTCCTTCACATTACCATGAAAATGAATTTGGTCTCTGACGCTATCAAATTAAGGAATACATTCAGACACTTTCTACAAAGCTGCTCTCTTAATCTTTCAGCCTGTGTTTTTAGCTAATGATGAGAACATTTAATTCAGCAGCTTTACTCCTGAACTCATTTATTCCTACACAAGATCTTAAGTTGAACATTGTCTTGTGTTGCTACTGTAATGAACGGACTTCTTGTCAGTTGACTGCCACAGCACCAAGTCATATGGCAGTGAGAACCTTTAACATTTGGCTCCTGATGATATACGTTCCTCCATCATGTCTAACACAAGCCATGAGCTGTAGTAAGCCATATATGTCTGAGTGTGTGGCAGCATCTGGACTGAATCCACTCTCACTGATGCTGGTCACTGTTCCCTAACACCCCTTAATCCATGGAGGGATCTGTCTCGCACACACACACACATACACACACACACAGAATCAAGAAGACACATGCATGCTCACACATACAGAACTGATTGTCAACACTAACAACACACACCTGCACAGACTTAAAACTACAAGTTCGTACCTAAATAGATAAATACACACTTATAAGGAGACAGACAGAATGACACACACATCGAACTGCTGGTTTAAGTCATCAGGGGACACAAGCGCACACAGACACCCACACACACACACACACACACACACACACACACACACACACACACACACACACACACACACACACACACACACACACTCTTCCCCAGAAAGCCCGCCATCAGGCTCGCTCTGAGCACTAGGAGAGGGAAAATGTGTTTTGTTGCTTAGGAACAGTTTGCCTTGCATCTCGGCAGGGGGTCTCCTTTTGAATATCATTATGTCCCCCTCGATTGGGAAGGACGACACATTTTTCTTTTCTGCCAATATTTATCTTCCGCTCCACTCGCTCTCCAGAGGCCCACAAAAACGTTTTCATTGATTAAAGGCGGTGGAAGGCAGATTCCGCCGCCAGACGCCTCACCTCTTTTAATGTAAATTTATCAAAACGGCTGCACGGCGCCATGGCAGGTGTCAAGGTTAGGAGTAGCAACGCTTTGCTTTGCCCCCCCCACCACACGCACACACACACACACACACACACACAGGCAAACACACAACTGCACCCACCATTTTTAAAACTGTATTTGTTTACATGTTGTCAAATTGGCTCCATTAAAGTGTGCTGAATTAGCTACTGTATTAGCTGCCTGCACTATAGCCATGGATGCACAGACAACTATAACTGGACTATTTTGATTCTAAGAAAGCCTCAAAGCATGATCACTCTCAGGTGAAGTTCTGCAGTTAGTATGAGCATCTGTTTTCTCTGATTCCTAAATGTATTTATGAGCATTTATATGCAAAGGGTACAATGATATCCTCAGAAAGTGTAAGTCACATATTAAGTACCTTAATCTCCTCTTCGATCTGTGTGTCAGTGCTGCAGCTCCACCTGCTGACCGTGCTGATGAGCGATCACATCAGCAGCCAAACTGCAATAATTAACTTCCTGTTGTTGTTAGAACACCTGTCCCCTTCACCTCACACAGTATCCTCATGTCTCTCCCTCTGCACCTGTACCTCACAGTTAAAAAACCTCTGCTTAAGGTGCACAAATTGAAGAGATTAATGTAGAAATACACAGCATGTGAACACAATGTAAACTTGATGAAGCTATTAAAAGTATTTTCTTAAAGCAGGTACTTCTATGAGATGAAGGAAAATTACATTCCTGGCTCTTTTGAGACTTCATAAATCTCACTCATTTGAGTGAAATTTGCTTATTTTTTATTACCAACAACAGTATATAACAAATATTTGGTGCTAAAACACAGTAAAAAGTTGTTGTAAGTGTGATCATAAAGATGTTTAACCCTGAAATTTAACCATCAACTTCTAACCCTGTTTAGCATTACCCTGCAAAGCAATCAAAGTAATTCTACACCATTATCTGTTGTGTCTCACCTTAAGTTGAATAAACAGGTGTTTATCAGTGACTTAAAGGAGTGCTGTCTTGGCTGCTTAAAGTACAAATGTTTCATTAGCAACAATACACCTCCTGTAACAACTTGACGTTGCAGTGGAAAGGTTAGGTAGAAAAGGGCACGTTGATTGTTATATCCTTGGTGATGTCATGGGAATTCCCCTCAGTCTTGGTGGGTCTCTCCAATAGGAAACCAGGGAACCAATCGAACTGAATCTTGCACTCAGGTGGGATTCACAGGGTCTGACGGGATGTTGGAGGTGTTTCATTGTTCAGGCTTTTGCCTTCACATGTGGGCCTGTCTTTGTTCACCCACGTGGTGAGCTCCCAACACAGCCGTTTGCTGGCCGACTGCTGTCAGTCCATTTTACAATAATCAATTCTTTAAACTTTCAACTTTTACCATGCTCCAAATTTGGTATTTTGACAACACAACTGTCAGTTTATCTTTTGTGAACATATAGTATGAAAAACCAAGGCCCTTGTGAATGAGAGATTAATCACCTAACAGACACAGTTGTAGGGATTCTGGTCAAGGTTTTTTGAGCCACTCTTTTTTTTTTTAATCTTTCTAGGAAATGTAGCCACTACTTTGCAACATTTCCAACATATATTATCTAGCATTATGCCCACTTAAAACTGTTTAAGTATAATACATATGTAATGGATGAACTTGCATCCCTTGTAGCCCAGCCTACATTTGAGATCACGTCGTCATCAATTCTCCAACAAACTTTTTTTACATTTTTAAAATGCTCAAAAATTTTTCTCAAAAATTTCTTTGCAGCGTCCCAATAGACCATCTCTTGCAGTTGTTCCATCACTGTCATATTTCCAGTTGTATCATGTCTTCCCACTGTATCACTTCCTGTCAAGACTCTTGAGCCCCTTCATCATTAAACAAACAGACCTGGAGTCTCAATAAGTGCCCTGACATTTGCTCACATCTCCACATGCAGCTGCAGTTTGACAGTCTTTGTGAACGAGCCAAATTTGGATTTCACTGGGAGTATACATGGAGCCTTAACTCGCCTGCTACCCGCTTCCACTCCTGTCGTCTGTTTCGCAAAAGTTGGCACAGCCACAAGAGCCCTGCAGAAGCGATCCCCTCCTCCTCTTCACTCCCTATTTCCCCAGTAATGAATGGGCATGTGTCATTCCAACAAGCAGGCCAACACAAGAGAGGAAGAGGAGCAGTCTGCTTCCTCTTTTCCGCTAATGAGTACCAGCAGCCTCTTGGCTTTATCAAAGGAGAATGTCGTCAGGAACCAGTCGTTGCAGACCGCAATACATTCATCTTTGTCTATACAACAGGATGTATATACAGTATCCTCATGACATATAAGAGTTAGGAATTCCAGTGGAAGTGTATATGTGAATATTTATAGTCTACAGAGGATGTTTCCAATTGTTTCACACGCCACATTTAGGTCAAATTGTCCCATCATCAACACTGTCCATGAAGGTTGCTGTAGATGTTCAAGGTCTTCATGCTTTATGGGACCCCTGACTTCCATTTGTTATCACCATTATGTTTCTACACAAAGATATCTAATGTGCAGATTGTCATTAAATTTATTTTTATTTACATTTACAGTCATGCTCCCCTCAGGATGAATTGTAATACAGTTGGTGATCCTTGACTATTCATCCAGCGTCACCATCAGGTCAACATATTGATTTGTCCAATACTTTCATTTAAGACCAAATTCCTGAAAAGCTAACATTCCCTATTATGTGTTTAGTGCTAGTTGGCAAGTGTCAACATGCTAACACGCTAAGCCATGGTAAATGGTAAACAACCTGCAGACTATTAGTGTCGCTATTTTTGTGATGTTTGTGATTTGCTTGCCATATTCATGCTGTTGAGGGGATGAACACTTGTGATTTGTCTAAACTGACTGCATGATGAAAGCAACCAGGAGTCATGCAACAACAGTTTCTTATATCCTGCAGTGACATTAGCATCGTTTGTGCAGCACTCAAAGCCCAATGTACAATCAGTGTGGTCACAAGCTTAAAGTAGACACAGACAACTTTTCTTTTCTGTTGCCAGTTTAAAAAAAAAAAAGAAAAAAAAACAACCTGGCCATAGTAAAATATAAAGTGTGAGTAAAATGCCAGCAGTCATGTTGCCAGTGTAGACAGGTTCATTCATTAAACCCGAAATGTGTGTGTTCCACCAGACATGCACGAAACAGTGCACCGAAACGTGTGGCACAGACAGGGTGTCACAATGGAGTTGTGGAGTGGAGGCCATTCTTACTGGCATCTAGAGCTCTGGAGGTAAAGTCTTGATGATTTTATGCAGAGACTGTTGGGAAAGTTCTCTAAAGGTAGAATCATTAGCACGCAAGGTGAACTATCTGGTTCTTTGATAAAAATCACCTGTGTAGAAGGTAAGCACAACTCCCAGGGTGCATTTCAGTCTGAAACATCCAGTCACAGAGCTTAGAATCTGGTTGCATTGTGTGAGCAATCCATTGTCACAGTAACAGTAAAAAATGTGATTTCTCAGAGAGGAAATAATAGAACTGATGGTGACAACATAAAGCTGCAGTATCATGAAACGATCCAGGAAGAAGCCTTGGAAACAAAGCCAAACTTGTACTTGTACATCTAGTACAAGTATTTTTCTTTACTGCAGAATATATTTAACCATATGACAGTTTTGATTATGGCAAAGTACGCCAACTTCATGTCCATGCAACATTAGCTGAGCATGAAGGACCTTAGGGTTAAGATTAAATTAGTTTTAGATTAATATGTTACAGCGAGATACTGGTAAGGGTAAAGTGGATATGGAACTATGGAGCAGGATGTGGGTTTAAAGAACTTATGTAATAAATCAAATGTCCTCACTTGTGTCCAAAGACAAACATATGTGTGTGCAGTGGGAGGGGGACCAGAGGAGAAGCAGAGAGCACCCAGAGGACGCTGCGAGGGGCGGAACAGCCCCCGCCGGGCCCGGTCCTCAGGACGGATGGATGGAGGGATTGTGTTGACAAGGGGGAAAGACGAAGAGGAGGAGGAGGAGGAGAGGCAGCCACACATTCAGCAGGGAGGCTGAGAGCATCGGCCAGAAACTCATCAAACCGATGGAAACACCTCCAACAGCCCAGCAACAGCAGGATGCGTGTGTGTGTGTGTGTGTGTGTGTGTGTGTGTGTGTGTGTGTGTGTGTGTGTGCGTGTGATGTGGATACTTTAAGGGAGCCAGCGGTGTGTGTGTGTTTGTGTGTGTGTGAGCTTGGAGAAGTTGGGAATGTTTCTGGGTGATGGATGGGAGCATTGAGGGAGGCTTCGTTCAACCATTGTTCATTAGTAAAGTACACAACTGTCCTGCCTAATTGCTCAGCCATAATGTCAGACTGCGATGAATGATTACAGCCAGCACTGACCTATTCCTTCCATCAGTGGTGGGGAAAACTTCACCTTATCATCCCTCGAGGGATGAGGCAGGAGACAATACACTGTGTGTATACTTCAGCAGTGTAGTCTGTATTTTTATGCAAAGTTGTAGAAATGTTTTTTTTTTATTTGAAAATATGAATGATTACATCTTGAATTTGATTTTTTTTTTTAATGTGCCTCTTTAGTTGGCAATTTCTGTCCAGAAATGCACAATACCTGTTGTAGATATTCATGGTCCTCAGATGCTGATTATTAATAAAGGCTGCATCGGGCCAGACTTTCCCCTTTCCCCATAATGTGGCATTGTGACAGATAACAGCCTGATTTCCACTAAATTTGTTGCAGATATTAATAGTACTTAAATAAAACCTACTGTTCTTACCTTTCATCCATCATGACCATCATACAAATGAAATACACCACTTTATAGATTGCCATGAATATTTCAGAGCATAGGCATGCTCCCAAGAGGACGAACCCTTTCCATTTATGACACTTAATGGAATTTACTCTGGTGCCAACCTCAGGAGAAGCTTAACATTTTATCTAAAGCCCCTTTCACACATGCTATCTATCCCTGAAATGTTCAGGAGCAATCATGTGTGAATGGGAGCAGGGATCGGTATTCAGGGAAATCTGCACAGCTAATTTCTCACCACAACCCCTCGTAACATTTCCGGAAAAATGCCATTTCAGCTGAAAGCAGCAACATTGCAGGGACAAGGACGTAAAGGGATACATCTGTCTGAGAAATGAACCAATCACAAGGCTCCGCTGATGACGTATTTGAATCTGGAACTTGTTTACCTTTAGTAGATAATATAAAAACGTTACTTGCCTGACAAACTTGTTGAATATTAAATACATCACAAGAGCACTGGACAAAACCAGCTCCCCTTCCACCAAATAATAAAGAGACGTCTTCCAAAGTGGCCTTGCCCCAGATTCTTTGTCTGTTGAGTTTTGTGGTGGTTGGCAACCATAAGTGTTGCGTTATCACCATTTGCTGGACTGTCCCTTGCCTCAGAGGACAATGTTCCTGAATCAAGCTGCATGTGTGAATAGTGAAAATTACTAGCAGTGCCTAAAAGGTCATCCAAGTAATTTAACAGGAACTATGTGTGAAAGAGGTTTAGGAATAGACAATTATCATCATGTTGTTGTTCCCTCCCTCCGACATGTTAATATTCTGTGAGGAAGAAGCCTCTTGGATGAGTGGTGAAACATTTCAATGGATTATTCATTTTGTCTTGACATATTTGCCCCAAATTCACTACTTGTGTATGCTTTTATGAAGCTTTCCTCATTAATGATACAGTATGCAGTGTCAATACTTCTATGTGTCTGTGTGTATGTTGATATTCATGCCTTGCCCTCACTCCTTTAAGTATGATAAAGTTGGCCGGTTCTTGTCATGGACGCCGCCCTACTCCCACTGCCCAGGCATCTGCCTCCTCTGCCTCTGCCATCAGGACTGGATCAGGTTCAGATCACCCAGGCTTCAGGGAAGGTTGGAGGAGGGGATCCAATCAATGGGCTCGGGTTTGGGCTAGAAACCATTCCTGGGGCCACTTTGGCTGGAGGAGAGGGAGGTTGGGAGGCCGCCATGCCCACATGGGTTATGATGGAGGAGGTCGAGGAGGAGGAGGTGCAGGTGGATGAAGACAAGGTGATGAAACATCAGGTGAAGTTGGGGGTTGGGGGGGGGCAGTCACATGCTGCTGTCAGTCTGGTTCCACACACAGAAAAATCACACCCACCTCCCACTCTGGCTTGGGGGCAGTAGTGTGTATGTGTGTGTGTTTGTGTGTGTGGGTGGAGGGGGTTATGTTTGGGTGCACTGGGTGTGAATCTCAGATCCCATGGAGGGAAGGCAGAGATCTCCCCTGCTAAATCCACTCGTCTGATCTCATCTGTCAATCACTGGATCTTTCACAAGTGTGGGGGAGGGGAGGCGGAGCAGGCTGCTGTGGGTGTGTTAGTCATGAGAGTGACGAAACTGATATTGTCACATCCAGCGCAGCAGATCACAGCACATATAGGTCTACTTTGTCTGCTCACAACTTACCTTGTAGTTTGATGCCCTGCAGCCTTCAGACCACAGCAGGAAGTACAAATCCATAGAGGCTGCAAGTACAACCAAGTCGCTCATTGTAGACTCCATCATGAAGTTAGTACATCAGCTTTAGCAATGGCTATGTGCAAGTCATGAGCCTGGTTTGATCTTAACTTGTGCATACAAATAATTTTATAATTTTTCTGGGTGTAATAATTTATTTCTTGATTTCAAAATGTTTTAAGGTAATAAACACAAGTGATATCGGGGAAATACCAGTTATACAGCCTGCTTTTTCAGTTTATGTTGCTGGCTTGTCTGATGTATTTTATTTTATTTTTCATTTTTATTAGGTAGGCAACATGCTCTAATTTTGGTTCCTCATACGTACAGATCTTGCCACACTTTAAATCAAACTTGATGAATGAATACAGACTGATAAATGAATGAAAATGAATGGAGGCACTGTAGTGTATGATATGAGATTCAATTTTATTGTAAATTACAGGGAAGATAAGAGGAACACAAGTGTAATCTCCTGAGCCTGAGCAACAAAGCCGTTATATCAACTGCGAATTCACTCTACTGTGTACTGTTTGCAGGAGTTTGAACTCCAGAGTTTAACTTGCCAAGCTGAGCTTAGTGTAGTCTACATTTAGAGAGGCTTACTGGTAGTTTAGCTGGACAACCTTAAGCACCAAAGCACTGAAAATAACTGAAACTAAAACTCACAGCACCTTGTACAGCCATGCAGACCTCCTGACACACACATCCACGCTCCTGTTTACTGTAGCTGGATGCTCTGTGTTTCACATTGTATTGCTGCTGAGCATCCGCACGCCTGCCTTTGCTTCTCAACTGATTAATGCAGATGGAACTTGGCTGAGTCCATGGCTGCTACCAATGTCAGAGTAATGACGCTACATCCCTACACACACACACACACACACACACACACACACACACACACATCTCTGAGGAGTGTCCTACAATGCATCACTGTGAACATTAAGTGATGATGGAAGACAAGCAAACAGGGATTTGCAACACAGACACACACACAGCTCTAGAGTGAGTGTTGTAAGAAGGGGAGGGGGTGGGGGGGTGGGGGTTCAGAAGGGTGTGGGGTGGGGAGGGCAGTTCTCTTCATTTCTAGGTGATTCACGTTTGAAGTGGGCTTGCAAAATTGCTTTATGGAAAGTGGTGAGCGGCTCGGCGGGAACATTAGGCAGGAAGCAGCGGGGAGGCCGGCGTTTCATTAGGGAGCTCTACTCCGCCTTTATTACCCGGATTTGGAGTTTTATGGTTATCATTATTTGCGATAGAATTATTATTCACATATATCTGCTAGTCAGCTGTTTGGGTTTGGGACACTGGGACACAGCGTCTGTGTGACTAAATCCATGAGTGCTTTCTGAGGTGATCTGTACAAGGTTAGCCAGCTTCCCCCTCTGCATCGTGTGTGTGTGTGCGAGCGCAGGCTGCAGTCATGCTGTCAGCTCGTCAATCGGCCTCGGTGGGTAATGTCTCAGAGGTGTCCGCGGCGAGGTGGGAGCGGCTGGCGTTGGCGAGGCAGCGCTGGATGATCTCTGACTGAAACCTCATCTGAGTCTCCGTCAGAAAGTCGTCCTGGTGATCGCACACAAAAACACCAGCAATTAAAATCTTCACAACAAGTCAGTATTGGCAAAATGCCCTTTGATATACACACACAGAAATGACATCTCTCAGATAGAAAATAAACAGGATCTCCTTTTGTTTGTTTGACTGACTGCTGAAAAAACCTTGATCCTTGATTTGTGTAATTCTTTTCACAAGGAGGTTTACGGTCTCTAAAATGCAGCTGTTGTCAAGGGAACGACAACTTTGTAACTACCTCTGTTATTCAAGGATCAGACTAGATCATATTTATCCTAAGACATGGTCACTGTGTCACATTAGGTGATCACAGAGACATGGCAGACTGCATGTTGGACCCCTCCCCCAGCTGTACATTGGTGATCAGAAAGGAGGCACCAGTGCCCAGTTTCATTTTTCCACCTGACAGCACCAACAAGACAAGTCCTCTTTCTCTTTTCCATGTTTACACTTGCCTGTGCCTGGAAAATGGCTCTGTGTTCTTATTGGTCAACATCATGGAACATATCATAGAGGTCAGATTCAGTGAGAGAAGCTGCAAATGTTTGTGCTTCTAGTCTTTTTGTCAGCATGCAGTCAAGTGTTCCAGATGCTGGAACGTTACATTGATCGAGATAAAATGAGCTACTGACGCTGCAGGTCTGTCAGGTTGGGCTGTCATCAGCTTGATATTGTGCTTTGTGAGCCCGGAATTAATCTTATCTTGTGGAACTCTTTATGTGATTTCCTGACATAAAATAGTACTCTTGAAAAATGGGAAAATAAGTATCTCTTTCAAAAGTTTATTCCAACTTATTTTCATAGTTTTGTCCAAATTTCCATCAGCTCTGATAACATTATACTCACAAAGTTAACTGCTCCTCCAGAGTAGTGTGACTGACCTGGGGTTTGATTTGATTCAGTCTGCTGAATCAGTATTGATACTGCTACAGTACTTGGTGCCTTATTAAGTGGATCCTGATCCACATTAGAGATGTCATTATAAAATTTGCTGTTTCTGCAATGCACAGCGTGGTGTAGATTTGAAATCTGGGAAACAGAGGGCACTGGGATTGCACTTGTTCGCGGTATGGACAGATACCTTGAGCTGAGACCAGAACAGGTGATGGGAGAGTGAAAAGTCTGATTGGTGCATCCATGTTGAAAACATCAAATCGTCTGTTTCGTGTTTCTTTCGTTTTTGTGATGCCACCTTGTTCCAGGACTCAGCAAGTAACTTGATAAGAACAGAATCATTATTACCAATAATGAAATGATGAGAGAAACTATAAAGATAAGACCCAAGTGCTCAATTAGCTCATCACATGATGACAGGCAGGTTGACAGGGGCTCATCCTCTGGGGAGAATTAATGTGTAGCAATTCCATGCCAGCCTGCCCATTTGATTTTTATATTTCTTGTGTTATTGTGGAAGTTTTCATCTGATGGTGGCACTTGATGAAAGGTCATGGAATGACGAAAATGATTAGAATTCATCATCTGGGTGCGATTCATGGGGATCTGGTCAAGTAAAGACGTTATGTGTGTTGAGTGGACAGACAGCAACACTCTCCATTGTGATTAAATGTTGTAATATACTTCTATGGTACCCACTTTCCATCAGCCTGCTTTATTTGCCCCTCTTCAGTTTGTGCTTTCCTACATCTAAGTGTATTCCCAGTTATCTTCAGACGATAAAAAAAGCACCTCCAAACAACAGACAAAACAGGATGCAGAATTTTGCCAAACTAAATGTGGATGAGAGGACAAGAAGAAGAGAGGAGCAGAGAAGTGACAGAGGAGAGAAAGGAAAGGCTGGAGAATAAAAGGACAGAGCAGGAGACAGGCAGTGTGCTGACTCCTGGCTAGCTGCTGGTCGCCAGAATCACTGATGCACTTTCCCGCCTCATAAATTATCGCTGTGATGACGGGTGTGATGCTGTCAGGAAAGCCCAGCATCCCAAAAACCAACAGCAGCAGCAGGTCTGGACGGCAGCTCAAGCCAGCTTCTCTCTGTCATCACTCTCAGCTTTGTCTTTTTAAACACATGGAAATAGATTATGACACCAAGAGCAGCAACTCTGAAAATATCCATTTATGGTTGTCAAGAAGGCAAAGGGAACGAAGCATGAGTGGACCTGAAGTGTGATAAACAAGTGGCACCATCATTGAAACACCTGTCAATCACGAAAACACCCTGAAACATATTTTTATTTAAAGCTGTACTGATAAATGTGTCTATGTTAATAATAGATCAAATGAAAATGCAGTGTGAAAGAGGTCACTGCTGAAAAATTCACAGGGAATCATCGCCCAACTCTGCAGCTCTGCTCAGCGTTTTAGCCTCTTTCAGCTCCATGTTTTGTTTTTTCCTGCCCACAAACTCTAGCCTGGTTCCAAACATCTTCCCCACCCACGTCTCTGATTTGCACAGATTCAGGTGGATCTGCTGTTGTCCCTCCTTGAACACCTGAATCACTCAAGCACACACAGTAGAATATGTGAGCTAGCATGAACCTGTGGCTTGGATTTGACACGCAATCCATTAACCAGAATCACAGATACCTACATGACAACATAAAAACACTGAAATTAAAAAGCTAAAAACACAAAAAACTGTATATAAGCAGGCTGATTCAATCCCAGCCATTTGGTGTAACCTTAAAATGAAGCAGTGACTATTTGTGACCCACTCAAACAGTTTTAAATAAAATAATATTACAAGAAATAAAAATCATCCTGTCATCCCTCTGATTTATTCTGCGACCTCTGTGGGGGTCCTAACGCCTGTGGGGAAACACTTGAACATACCTTTTCTGTCATTAATCGTCACTGACACTGATATTTTGTGTCATCAGGTGTGACATCCCCGTCCAAAAGTAAAGCCAGCTGCCTTAAAAATGAACCTTTTCCCGACCGAAACATTAACTTTCTGAGCTGCAGCAGGTTCTTCTCTTTTCTCCTCCCTTCCTCCTTTCTGTTCACCTCCACCTCCTCCTCCCCCTCCTCCCACCCTCCTCCCCTCAGTGGTGGCGGTCTGCAGCAGAGCAGTTAATAAAGAGATTGATTATCGGCCTGTCAGGAAGTGACAGTTGGACAGGGCTGCTCTGCGTGAATGACAGAGGGCACGCTCACCACGCAGCAGCCGCCTGACACACACACACACACACACACACACACACCCAGATGCCTTTGCCAACACTGGGGGTAGGTGAGGTGGTGGAGAAGGAGGATGTATGGGGGGCTGGATGGGTGAGAGGCGGGCATGTGGAGAACAGCAATGCAACCTTCTGCTGGTGGAGGAGGTTTGTCTTTGTGTATGTGTGTGTGTGTTGTGGTGGTGGTGATGGTGGTGGTGGTGGTGGGGGGCGGTCAGAGTTCACAGCCACTGCCTTCTGGTGAGAGAGTCAGAGGGATGCCAATGATGCCATACAAGACCCAAAAGGGTCAACAGAGACTCAGGACCACACGTTCACAGACTCACACACACACACACACACACACACACACACACACACACACACACACACACACACACACAGTGCTGGCTATCTGTGATCATACTGTACAAACACACAGAATACAAGACAAACCCAGCACACCAGCTGATTTATACACTCACGTCCTACCAGCACACACACACACAGGTGCACTGGTAAATGCCAGTGGGTGACCACAACACATCACACTGACAAATGAAGCTTGTTGGCGTGTTGTATTTGAGTCTGTATCGCTCAGAGCTGTGAGGTAGTAGTTTTGGTTTCGTGGTCAAAGTTAAATCTGCTAGAACTCAAACAGATGCTTTAGAGAGTGTCTGTTAATGACATGTTTCAAATCCTTCTCTCGACAGCTGTGCAACTAACATCACTCATCAGTTACTCTCAACATGTCCAACTTTTGCTACTGTAACGCTACATTTTGGACATTCCAATTTTCCCATAATGCCACAGTGTTGCTCATCAGCAAAGGTTCCATAGACCTGCTTGAACTGTCATTTTCAATGAAACTTGAAGCTTTTGGCCCGATGGGCTCTTTTTAAAGGCGCTCTCCTTGATTTTGTTGCACCATTCAAATCAGTCAGATCAGGAGGTACATCTTTAACAGAGGTCACTATTTATGTTAAGCAGTGAGAGTATTTTGCACACAGACCTTTATATGAGACACCATTTACTGTGTTTCATTAAAAGACACATTTGGAAAGTGCATCATGACTGTATATGATATTAAACAGGCTAAAAGGAAGAACAGATCTGATTTTCACATATCCATTCTTTAAATCATTTTTTCAACCTGTCCACCAAATCTTTCTGTCAGTATACTATATTCTTTTCATGTATTTAAAATCTGTTTTTGTTCTCATGACACAGTTCACTTGGCATTTTATTTCCAAAAGTGTCACTGCTACTTTAACCCAAATCTTAACCCTACAACTGAATGCTTAACCTGGGAGACTGGCTGTTTGTCCACAAAAGGGAGGTGAATCTCTATGTGTTGCCATCACAGGATAATCCATGTAAGTATACACACTAGGGCTGGTCAAGTGGATGATTACATGGGCTTTCCTTCAGTAGCACAAGAGAGGCAGGGAGGGAAAAACAGTGTGTAGAGGCAGAATATTTTCATATCTACCTGTAAATTAAAGGTTTATTCCCACCAAACCAGAGTTGGTGATTGTAGGAACAGTGGAAAGACGAAACACAATGGTTTTGGTGAATTTTATTTTTTATTATTCTGTCGAGTACTAAAAAACTACAGAACCAAAGGAGTCATCCTCATGGCAGGTGAACGAAATGAACCTGAATGAATCTCTTTGCTAGTGTGTGGAGCTGGGAATCCGCCTGCACACACACACACACACACACACACACACACACACACACACACACACACACACACACTCACAAACAATTGAATTATACCTGGCCTCTGATGGCATCAAATCAAATCAACTTTATTTATATAGCAGATTTCATACAATGTAGGCTCAATGTGTGCAGTGGGAGATGGTAAAGGCAGATCTGCCACCACTCCCAGAACCCTAGAACACTTCCACAGACTGGAGGCAGCAGGGCAGAGGTGGAGAGTATGCAGTTGTTATCCGGCCTTCTCCATATCTCATTCATTGTTCAAGGGGAACGTGTGTCAAGGAGAGAGGAAGAAGAGTGGAGGAGGAGGAGGAGGAGGAGGAGGAGGAGGGTGGGGTAGCTTCACCTCTTTGTCTTCGAGACAAGAAGAGAACCCAGCCAGGAAAGTTGGTGGACCTCATGTAGTGATGACAGCACTCACTCACCATTTTTCCATACATCAGTATTAAATATCAGTATATCTCCAACCTGCCTCTGCGGTCACGTGGGATCTTTTTGGCAGTGCTCCGGCACAAAGCAACCCCACAGTCAACATATAGCGAGCGGCTGTTGTAGCGGCGAGGAGCATATGCCACGTAATGAGGCTGACAAGGTGAACACAAAGGAACAAGCTGCCCTCCCCCCCGTGGAAGAGGCCTGGGGTGCTTTAGCTAAAGGAACACAGCTGACCTGAGTAAAGCAGGAGAGGTCAGAGGTGATGTTGGTTTGTAAAATGATCATCTGTGTGTTAGATTTCATGCACTAAGTGTAATTATGGTATTGTACTTGGAGAATAAATCTGGTGAGCCGATTCAACAATGAATGTATCAGCAACTGATATGCTTCTTCCTCTGTGCCATAGAGCTCCATTATTGTCCAAAAGCTATTAAAAACACATCACTGGTACACACAGTGACACGGTCCTTCA
Source organism: Chaetodon trifasciatus (assembly GCA_037975065.1). Lineage (NCBI taxonomy): Eukaryota > Metazoa > Chordata > Actinopteri > Chaetodontiformes > Chaetodontidae > Chaetodon > Chaetodon trifasciatus. The sequence goes on from JBBMOE010000044.1 coordinate 4,384,486, forward strand.
TTACCATGAACACACAGACTGTAGTGCATTTTGACTCCGTCCTGCTGCCCCAAATACTCACTAGAACACTTAATCTGAATTCATCTGTAAATAGTCCCTTAGTCCTTTTTTGTTTGTGACTATTTAAATTAACATAATATTTAGTCGTGGCCTCAGTGTGCACGTGTGTGAGCAGTTCATTCAGAGTGTTTCATGTGCAGGTTTTTAGAGGCCTTGAGAAATGAAATGATCTGTGTTTCACAAGAAAAAAGTAAAAAAGTCGGGAAAAAACAATATGTATATAAAACCTTTGCAATAGTGTCATTTTATGTCATGTTTTTTTTTTTTTTCTTATCCCTTCATATTTATCTTGGACCCTTGGTGGCTCCTGATGTCCTGTTTAGGAAACTGTGGACTAACATGACTGACACTGTTTTTGTTTTTTTTTCATGGAATTTGTTGACAATAACAAAAATAAAGAATATCACTAACTAAAAAAATGAAAACAAAAACAATGTGTGCATGAATACCTACAATTCCGTGACAACTATGTTAACTACACCTGCTGATGTAGATCATGTGATATGACCGAAAGCTCCACAACAGTTGAGACTGTTTTCCAAATGACTCTTTCTTAATTCCATAAACTTTAAACTTCAACATTTACAACTAATAACTAACAAAATAATCAGAAGTCAAGGTCCTCTAATTGGCTTTTGGTAAGCACATCTTTGCTTTGATAAAAGCCAGTAAGAGGGCCTTGAGTTAAGATTATTTCGTGAAGAATAATCTGTTTATATAATAACTGTGTTTTTAAAAACATGCTCAAGTGTGGCCACATCTACAGGATGAGTTAGGGGATATATCCATTTATATTGTGTCTAAATCTCTAGTGGAGTTTTCTCTTTTCAACCTTTTCATTTTTGATTTGACTCTTAATTAGATTGTCTTTACAAAGAAACCCTTTACAGAGAATGACTTCTATAAGGATCCATGTGAGATTCTTTTGGTTTCACAGCTATTTTTGTACACATTTCACTCTTTTTACCCAGTTGTGCTGATTGCAGAGTAAATAAATACCTCAGTTGCATCAAGCAGCATCTTTGACACCGTCTAGTCATTGTTTACGTGCCAAATGTTCCATCTTTTCCCATTTTCTTAAATCGACTCGCTAATTAATGATATTTTAGTATCTGATTCCTTCTTGTGCATTTTGATGTGTAAAATTATGCCTCAAGGGAATATCATGCCTTAATATATCTGTTTACTACATGGAATACAGGTGCCAGACTTTCAGCAAAGAAAAACTAATTTACTGATTTCACAAACACACACACACTCCTTCCCCCAATACACACTATGTACAATCAATACCTCAAGATTGAGTAAGCGAACTGCTGAGCCTGGAATCAAGATGTTTTTTTTTTCACTGACAGAGAAGAGGAGAGCGTTTCACACCCAGAAAAGGAGGAATAAGAGTGTGGGAGGAGGAGGAGGAGGAGGAGGAGGAGGAGACGCAGATGGACAAGTGCTTTTACGGTTGAGTCTTCCTCTGGCTCGGTGCCACGGCCACAGATTCTCTTTGTTTGCCCTGCTACTAAACTAATAGAGATAAAGGCAGGTTCCTGCTGGCCCTGAATTAGAAAGTCATTAAGGAATATAAACACACATGGGAGCACACACACACACACTCACACACACTCACACACTTACATGTACACATGTGCCTAAGTAGAAATGCACAGGTACTCATGCATGCACAAAAAAACGCTCTGGATGTGTGAACAATTTCAATGGCTGCTTCTGCAACATCAGTGCAGGATGCACACTCGAAATGACACACACACACACACACACACACACGCACACACACACACACACACACACACACACATTTCCACACCTTCTGTCAGTGCTAGAAATCCAAACAAAGTCTTGTTTCCCGACTCGGTGCCAGGGGGAACTCCTTTTTTGTCACCACACAATTATTTCTTTCTTCACATTCTCCTCCATTTTCTGCCATGTCAAAATTCTAACATGAGTGTCAAGGACTCTATTTGACTGGTGTGTGTGTGTGTGTGTGTGTGTGTGTGTGTGTGTGTGTGTGTGTGCGCTCCCATGACCAATGGAATGTCCAATCCCAAAAGGGCTGGTGTCAGTGTGTAAATGTGGTCCAAACCATCATTTTCTAACTATACAAATTTGAGGTCAAATGAGCCAATCAGCAACAGAGTAAATGATAACTACAACCTTGATGAAAACAATTCTTTTCAAAGTAAAATGAGTGCAACCCTACAAGGGGAAATTAGGAAATAAGATAAATCTGAAGGCAACTAAAGGACTCTTTAAGTACTCTCTGACTTCTCTCCCCATGGCTCTCAGCGCTCCAAGCCCATTGGTTCCTGCTGAAGATGGAAAGAACAATAAACTCCACAAGAAGATCTGCATTCAAAATTGCACGTGGTGACTATGTGTGTGTGTGTGTGTGTGTGTGTGTGTGTGTTGATCACATGTTTTTCAGTGCTTGTAAATTTTACGTTTTTAAGCTGTCAAATAAAAAGTCGTAATGATATTTTTTGAAATGCTGTGAAGTGGAAGTTTAAAGTCGTATAAAAGCACAAGCTCCTTAAAAATGGACTTGAGTGAATGTACTTTGTTACTTTCCACTTCTATAATGCCACGGCATAACACATGACAGTGAGCCACGATCCACAGAGAGCAAGGAGACACTGAAAAAAAAAAAAAAAAGGGAAGGGCAGAGGACTGATCAAGACAGACAACAAGATGGCAGCAGAAGACAACTGGTGTCCTAATGTTTGCATGTGTGAATATTAATAGTAAACTAAGTGCTGAGTTTTCTAATGTGCACTGGGAGTGAATTTCATACCTCTTTGGCAATCTAATAATGGATTCTGCCATTAAAATGATATTGGAAAGTCTCAAATCAAAACCTGTCCCAGTGAATTTTTCTCCGTGTTTATCATCTTCTTAAAAAATGACATTTACAGAAACACCCTGGAACATCGGGCACGCCGGGCCATATTTTCTGCAGCTGTGGTCGATACTGAACTCTAATTTCAACAACAACACATTCGGGAGGCTCTGATTTGAAAAGTCTGCCCCCTTCCTCCTCGCCTGATGTTTCCATGTGGGATTGCCTCAGCCGCTCTCTCTCTCTCTCTCTCTCTCTCTCTCTCTCTCTCTCTCTCTCCGTCAGCTCAGCGTTAGTTAAGATGGCTGCACGGTGGCTGCCGGGAACGAGCGTTTAAATCTCTCCGAGGTGCAGGCAGCTTAAACTAGCTCATTTGTTACCTGCATTCCCGAAGACAACCTTAAAAATGGAGCCACTCTCCATTTATTATTAGCAGGGAGGAAAGAAGCGGCGGCTCCAATGTGTTGGCGTCGCTGAGGGAGGACAGTGAAAGGCACACCGCAGGGTCAGCGGGGTCAGACTGAAGCTCGCGCACAAGGAGCTGGTTTTATGCTAAATGTTGACATTAAGCCTTTTTCTGAAAACAGCGTGGAGGTAAAGCTATAGAGAGGAGAGAAGACGGTCTTTGTCAAATGTGAACATGTGCAGGTTCAGAGGCGGATCACACACACACACCCACACACCCACACCTACGCACACAAACACACGCACGCATGCACAAAGCATAACAATACCTGTGCCTAAACCAGGGCTCACAGAGTATTAAAATGTGCTCATAAAAAAAGAAAAAAGAGAAGAAAACAGCATATGGAAGCCCCAGCAGAGGCATTCTTATTTCTATCTGTGAAAATTCATTACGGATTCTCACAATGACTGTGTGTGAGAATTCACCGTTTGTTCTCGTCTCGGGCTAAACAAAGGCACATGTGCTCGTTTTCAGAGCAGGATGCGGCGCGGCCTGATTTCAAAGGCACAACTTGAAAGACGACAGACAGCTATTTACAATATTTATACATTTAGGATGCTGATACTATGCATATTACATGTCTGTCTTCCATTGTGCGTGCATGTGTGTGTGTGTGCCAGTGTGTGTGTTCCAGGCGACAACAGTGGGAAAGGGAATCGCTGATGAAAAAAGGTTACTTTGGAAATTCTCTGATAATTGGTGCCTTAAAAGGAGCTCATTTTTAACTATGTCACCACGACTGCTCGATGACAATTAATCTGTTTGCGGCTGCTTCCTTGGCATCTGTGCCAATTACTTTATATGCTAATATATGTAAATGACATCTCAGATGCCAGTTTCAAGTGTTATGCGAGTGGCGTATTGTGTCCTTTTTTTAAGTCATATTGTTGAGGCTGATCAACAATGCGAGTGCTTTAAATTTGGAGGTGTGTAAGTTATTAATTTCTTCACCGGCTCAGTGTTTCCTCATAAAACACTGCAGCCAATGCATTTACTGACTCACACGCCATACATTTCAAATGAATTCCAAGATTTTGCCGTTGATTTTTTTTTTTTCTTTCAGGGGGTGGAAAAGTCTTTAAATAAAATATTAATTTACACAAAAGATAATTGTGCAGTTTGTACATATTAAATAAACAAAATGGGCAAAGCAAAAAAAAAATGAAGACGAATTGTTTTGTCAGGTTTTGCAGAGCAGAGTCTTTGTGGGAGAAGCTGATGACATGGTTTTGTTCAGTAACACTGAACACCGCCTTCCAGATTTTGGTTTGGTCAGTGCTTCACTTACGTTAATGTAAAAAGCCACATTGTTGAGTCTGGACAGTCCACGATTTTTAGGACATACAGAGACAAAAAATGCTAATTTATAAACAGATGTATTTTCTTTTGAGATTAAACTGCTGGATGGTACTGGTCCTAATTAAACTGGCCCAAACCGCTCCAAACACTAGCATAAGAGTGTCAACTTCTCAGGCCAGAGGTCAGTGAGAGACACTTATTAAACATAATTGTAAACAAATATAAAGGATTTTTTTTTTTTCAGAGATTATTGATGTGTTTGTCAGTGATTTTAAATCCTCTATAATTAGTGAATAAACAGTTCATGAATGCTTGATAACACAGCAGACCATTATATATGACTACAGGATTTATAAATCCTAACAGTATAAAGCATTTATTCATGAGCCAGTTAGACATATTAGTATATAATAATTACAAATTACAAATAATTTTGCCATATTGCATTAATGAAATGTTGTATACCAGTTAAAGATGCTTCATGTGGGGAGATGTAGCTGTTGACAAATACATTAAATATCATTTGCAGGTACGTTATAGTGTGTTTGTATCTCATTCATAAGTGCTTATATATTGTTAGAAATGTTAAATAGACAAGGTTGAAATAAAGTGCGACCTATGAGGACTCCATGGTTGCTCAACGGTTGAGACTGTCCAAAACATTAATTATGACCTTTGACCTTTTTTTTTCCAGTTTCAGTTTCAGTTTCAAACCAACTCTTTTCCAGCACTGTTATACAACATCACTTTGTTTCTCACCAACCTGTTTCCATTTCACAAAAGAGGCCAAACTTCTTAACCAATAAATATTGTAAATGGATATAGAATGTACGGATGCATGCGTGCATGCACAGTCATAATCCAGTCAAAATGAAACACAGCGACATCAAACACTGGGTGGATGTGGGTGTTGAGAGGGATGATCTGGGGTAGGAGACATGTTTTGGATTTACAGTTAGAAGTACACAGTTTCACAGCATGTTTTCCTGTAAAGAAAGAAGGAATAGAAAAATAAGTTGTCTTCAATCATTAATATCTCATTAAACATAACAAAAAAAATGCCATTAAAGCCTCCACCCATTCTCACAGACTACATCAACAGCTTAAAGTCGGTCAGCTGCTTCTCTCCATCAGGAAACTTGAACAGCTCGTAACAAACTCTGTTATTCAGCGGAGGTGGAATAATGCTGAGTAAATGTTAATGAATGCATTTTGAGCTTATTCACAGAGCCTGTTTCTCTTTCTATAAATGGCAGTAATTACCAGCATTTCCTCCATCGACAGACACACAGAGCTGCTTTGAGATGCTCGTCTATTGTTCCTTCTCCTCCTCGTCCCTGTCCTCCGCTCTGTCTGCAGCCTTCCATCACTCCGACTGAAGATGTCACTGTTGTATACCAAATACCTGCTCCCTCATGTTGCGAGCATGTGTGGCAGATGAGAGAATATGTTTTCATGTTCATCAGTGAGAAACAAAGCTATGTTGTATTTGAGGCGTTTGACTGTGAAGTTTTGACAATGCAGGGGGTACACGAGACAAAAAAAGAAATCTATTAGAATTAATCCAGCTGGATGATCTTTAAATAAGAGGTAAACACATGAACGCAAACTCCACACAACTAAATTACAATTTTGAATTTGACTGTCGAGCAAATTAGGAGAAATTGTGTTAAAGTGCAATTTTAAGGTATGAAAACTGCCACTTTTGTTGTCATTGTCTTCTTATTTTGCACCTGATCTAGACCAAAAATGCTAATAATTACTTTCAGTTTACACTGCAGCGTCACATGCAGCGCAAACTGATTTAACATGGCCTATAAAAATACAAAAATAATGGAAATCATTCCAGAGCTGAAGTATTCATTACAAAAATTATGAAAATGACGCCTGGTGTTTAAGGGGGTGGGAGGTGGTGCCACGCTCAGCTTTAGCACACACATGCATTGTTTTCCGGCGTCACTGCAGTCTTCTCCTGTACATGTTGGCTTTGGTAATTACAACAGCAACATATTTGGGAAGTTATGATTTGATAATTATATTTAGGTTCACAGCAAGAGAGACAATTAAAAAAAGAGTCAAAATAAAAGTCACAGGAAGGAAAACAACAGACTGAACACGAGGCGCTGCAAGAAGGGTACGTGAATTCAACATGTCTGACCCTGTGCGCAGAAAAACACACACATACACACACTTGCAGCAAACTTGTGCCGGTGAATTGGAGTCGACTTTCTGTCTCATGTGAGGAAACTGATTCAACAGGATTTTTATGACCATCAGAGACACATGTTGGCGTGTGCTTTATTTTTTTGTTCAATTGCTCTGATTTTGCGCTGCAGTTTGGTTGATGGCTTTCTCCATAAACGTAACTTCATCCGCAGATGTTCAGGGAATAGGTTAAACCCAGCATCTGAATTTATCCACAGCAGCTTGGCTCAGAGATGATCTTACTTTAAAGGCTGAGAAATACTGAGGAATTGATAAATCAGGAAAGAAATATTGATACATATTGAGGTTTTAATGATCATGGATTAAAAGGATAAATATTCAGCTGCTGGTCACAGATCATGGTTGTGTTCCCCACAGTGACACGAGCCCACTGGGAAATTTAGATAAGTGATCAGTGTGCAGAACAGTGTTGAGTTCAGGAGCGACTGAATCAAGACTTGACCAAAACAATATTCATCTTTAATTGAAACATCATGATAAGAAATATTTGAATTATTATTTTCATGAATGAACCTGATAATGAAACACGCTCCAGGCCGATCCAGTTCCATTATGAATGCTGCTGAATTTTCTGAGCTTATGACGCATGAAAATTCTTCTGTCTTTCTCAGTGTGACGGCATGTCCAAAAACTAATCAGTGCGCCACACTGTTGCATTGGCTGACATGGTCCTTCATTACCGGGAACACACAAGCTGGAGTTTATTTTAATTCAGTCCCATGAACACCGTCCTGCTGCCCCAAATACTCGCTAAGGAACCGAATGCGGATTAATCTGCTGCTGAAAATAGTCCCCAAATGCACTGTGTCCTCCAATATGAGTAACACTTGAGAAACACTACAGTGACCAGCTGTTTTCAGAAAATACTGATTTTTAAAGACCTTTGAAAATAGCGAAACTATGTGTTTGTGAGCTGCTTTTAAAGATTTATATCTTGTGAAAGAACCAGTGGGCTTGGAGTTGAGAGCCACAGACAGGGTGTGGAAATCAGAAAGCACAACATTAAACTAGTCTGTGTGTGAATTTACTCCATGTGAGCATAACTTAAACTTAACTTGTTGAAAGATGTCACCGGGCCTTTCTACATGACTAATCATGCAGGATTTGGCTCACAGTGCTCTTGTCCATGTTGATTTCAGTTGATACTATAATTTAGTGGTGAATAATCACAAACAAATTTGCACTTAATTAATGTACAACACGTACAGTGCAGTGATTTCACAGATCTGAAATGGGCCTCTGGAAAACGTACTCATACCTGACATGCATAACTTAATTTAAAAAAAAAAAAAGATCCAGTCTAAACGGGAATTAAAGGACCCAGTTCAAACAGAGCAGAGCACAACTAGACCCATTTCAAAGGAAGTCACCACAAACAGACCCATGCACAGACAACAGCAACGAAAGAAAAGCTAAAATGAGGAGCAATACCTAATATTTTCCCTGCATACAATCCCAGTCTTGCTTAAAAAAAACAAAAAAAACAAAACAATTTTCTATGATGCACCACATGATCAGAACAAAAGGCGGGTGCACTCTGCTCCACTTTGATATTATAAACATTGATTTGGGTCAATATGAGTTCTGCAACAAATCAGATCGAATCTGACTTGGATCTGTTGGGACCCCGGTCTGGTCTTGGAAGCAAAAGGAAACAAAAGAAACCCATGAACACCTCCTGTCTGTGGTCCCGAGGCAGTTGCCCACTTGGACCCGATATTTTATGTCTTTGATTCTAATTATTCCCACTTAGGTGATTCTTTATCCGTATTTTTTATCCATGCTTTTAAGAGGACTGTTGGAGGGAGCCTGACCCATAAAAACCATTGCTTGGCTATAACTGAACTTCGTGTGACAATAAAAAACTTGAACTTGAACTTACAATGCCCCATCTACCAGCACACACACCATCCTGCCCTGTATTCATCAGGCTGTGTGGCTTTCTAATCCCTCTCTTTAGCAGCGGTGTGTGAAAGCTAACACTCCTCCATGTGATTATGGAGGGCCCTGGGCTGGTGATTATCTGGAGAGACCACCGCAGAGACCCCCAGCCATGCTCTCCCAAGCCAGCACCGCTTTAATTCTGCCTAATTGATCTTCACACTTTTAGAACTATTTTCCTCCTGAAATCAACACAGGTAAAACTCTGTTTGGCTGTTCTGGCTGCAGGAGATTACACTCCATCTTGTTGTTCACTGGATGTTGTTGATGTTGACAAAGTATTTTTTCTTTCTTAAATCCAACTCTTGGAATGCAGAAGCAGAATTTGGGGAAAAATGTGCAATACAAAACAAAAAAAACAACCATACTTTGTTCTGTTATCATTGTCCTGCGTTTTCAAGCATGCCAAAAAAAAAAAGAGTTTAATGAGACATAGAATGACACCACGAAAGACTGGCAACTTGTCTGTTAGTCAACGGCATTGTTGTCCTGGTTACTCAGATGCCTATTTAGGACACTTCCAGCTCAAGTCCACCGGTAAAAAAAGGAGCTGTCCAAGTACACATCTGATTAGATGGATCATAATGAGTCCAAGGCAAAGTACGCAGTTTGCCATGGAGCGTTTTCGGTCTCCCACGGTGGACCATCCGACCTGAAGTAATGTTCAGCAGGGAACAACAATGTCTGAGCAGCACAAGGATGGAGGACACGAAGATAGCTCAATTCCACATTTGGTTGTTGCTGATGAAAGTATGCAAAGCAATGTGTCAGATACGGCCAGAATTTTAGTTTAAAAAGTTCAAAAAATTAACATTATATACAAAATGTGACGAAGTAACAGTTCTAATGCTACGCATTGCAGAAATATATACTAAGTTAACCTTGTCTTTAAATTATTTTACAGCTTGCTGAGATTATGTTCATCCTTAGCTACCATGCTAGCGAGCAGACAATAGCTTCCTAATGGTAGTCTCACAGCAAATGCTAACATTGAGAGGCAAGCAACAAGAAACAGGAAAAACAAACTGACCTTGCCTGCTGTTTGTACTGCTGTCCTCTACAAGACCATCAGTAAAATCCTTGATATGATACAACATGAACACTAATTTCCTCCATCTATCTTTTTTCTTTTTTTTTTTTTTGCCTTTTCCTCCCAAGATAAGACCTATTTTAGTGCATCAGTGACAACATTTCTGATATAAACAAAACCTAACACTGCCTTCACACTGACCTGCTGCACAAAATTTAACTTACTCACATGTAGACATTCGGCTACAACACTGATTTTATGTTTGAAAAGAAATTAGCAGTAAACCATTTGTGTTTTTTGAAAATCATTGCTTTTCTATCTGCATTTGATCTTTCCAAAAAAGAAAGAAAGAAAGAAATTACAATTGTGACTTTTTTTTTTGAGCATTTTGATATTGTACATTGACTATACATTTAGGGTTGTCTATCATTTTCATCTATGACAGAGACTTTTCCACAAATCCTTTTTACAATTTGGAATGCAAAAAGTTTGAACCTCTCAAAACTCTGAATGATGAAACTTATAGATTCTCTTTTCTCTGGCCCTTATTTTTCCACACTGAAGGTTTCAACCCTACTGTTGACTCTGAGCGTTCTTACATATTTTTCTGTCATTACTTCTATTAAAAACAATTCAACTTTGGACCACAAAGAAAAAACAAAGAGCACTTAATCTTTGCTTCCTTTCTTCTTTTCAATTCTTTTTTTTAAAAGTTTATTGAAAGATGTTTGAGGCCTCTCTTATTGGTCACCCCTTCCACCGTCACTCCCAAAGCTGTGACTTTCGTCTCCTCTTCAGCTTTCCTGACGTTCCTCAATGCCACCTCTCTGTGGCGTTTAATGACTTAGAGTGAGTCGACAGTGTCCGTGGCGCTACCTGTGATTGGGTCGTTACACAGGTGAATATGCAATCCAGGGCTTGGTAAAAAAGCTCCATGTCTGTGACATTTCCCAAATGGACTCCCTGAGGGCAAACCCTGCCTCACCATTAGTTTTGTCTCTGTGTTGTATATAAGGGTGGCTGATTTGCAGACTGCTTTAAAAGTCATACTTCTCACACAAAACAGAGTGCCACCCCCCAAGTATTTTGCACGGTGCTGTTTAGTTCCACCTAAAAACTAGAATGTAGAGGATGAGAAATAACAGCCGGCTTTTTGAATGCCTTTCTTGCATGTATTGTACTGTTAGGATCAAGCCAGAGGTGAGGACAAGTGAGGAATATATAACATCAGCTGACAGCAGCTGTTATTCATCAGCACACAGAAATGATCTGATCAAATCATTAGTAAATATATGCAAATATATATAGTTTGTGAGAGTGTGTGCATTCACAAATGTATCTAAAATATAGAGGGACAGGCAGAGGAGAAAGAGAGGCCATATGAAGGAGTTGTTTCAGCAGCTTCAGTCTGAGCTGAGCTGCCATATGTATGGAAGTGTTTCAGAAGTTAGGCCGCATATGTTCTCTGAGGTTACTGTTTGTGTGTGTGTGAATGGAATATGGGTCATCTACACCTTAGTTATGCCAGATCATCTGTCAGAGCATCTTAATCTCAATAATCAACAAGCCACCTGTCATGATCTATTTTCTCACAAACTGGTAGAACGAGCCTTAAAATAGATTTCTGTGTAATTTTGTCTTTTCAAAAATTCGAGAGGGGTCCAAGCGCAGACTGGGTCTCCATCTGGGGACTCTCTCTGCCTCCTGACTGTGTTCTCCCCACCTCCAGAGCAGCCAATCACTGTTGTTTTGAAACAGGAATGGAAATAACTCCAATTAAAACATCGTATTTTGTAGTTTTTAACAAGTAATGGGACATCTGACATCACTAGCCAGCTATTGCTGGAGTTATAATTGAGAGAAGTTAGGGTGTTCTCGTGGCCTAAGGGTGAAAACTATGGTCAGGTGTTAGCCGGTGATTGTATTTGTGGAGATAAGGTAACCCCCGCCTGTTCAAAAATGGTGTCTGCTGTTCAGGTGACTTTTGACCTCTTCCCAGGGGATGCTGTGTGGTTTTGGTCTGGTGTTCTTTCTGTCTCTTGTGTTCACTTGATCTCTTGTCCATGAACAAGTTGCCCACAACTGTAATGGCGTCATCCACCACTCCAAGAACGAACTTTCAGGCCCAATGCTACATTCTATTAAGCTTAAAATTTGGTTGAGCAGGTAATGCCAGTTAAACCATGACTATTCTCTCACATAATCCAAAATAAGTATGTCCTGGTTTGCAGCTGAGGAGTTTCAAAATGTCCAATTAATATTAAAATGATGCCACTGTGAATATTTGTAGCTCGTTATTACTATACCTGCCTCTATGGAGATGGTACTGCATTTAAATATTGTAACCGTCGACTCAGTCAGAATCAGAATTAGAAAGCTTTATTGCCATGTACGATTTTACACATATGAGGAATTTGCTTTGGTGAGGTTGGTGCATGACACATCTATTAAAAGAAGCTATTAAAAAAGGAAAAATATAACAGTAAGTGAAAAATATAACAATAAGTAAAAAATATAACAATAGTAGAAAATATAACAATAAGTTATATTAACAATATGAATATATATACACGTCTTTTTTTTCTTTTTCTTTTTTTTTTTACAGAAGCGCAGTCTTTTTTTTCAGAAGGGAGTCCAAGCTGAGCGTTATGGTAGTGTCAATGTGACAGTAGAGGCAGAGGTGGAGTATGAAGGGTGTCAGGGGGGTTCCGGGCCTTGTTAATAAGGCTGACAGCAGACGGGAAAAAACTGTTCTTGTGGCGTGGGGTTTTGGTCCTGATGGACCACAGCCTCCTGCCAGAGGGGAGTGTCTCAAAGAGTTTGTGTCCGGGGTGGGAGGGATCAGCCACAGTCTTACCTGCACGCCTCAGGGTCCTGGAGGTGTACAGGTCCTGGAGAGACGGGAGATTGCAGCCGATCACCTTCTCTGCAGACCTAATGACACGCTGCAGTCTGCCCTTGTCCTTGGCAGTGGCAGCAGCGTACCAGATGGTGATGGAGGAGCTGAGGATGGACTCAGTGATGGCTGTGTAGAAGTGCACCATCATTGTCTTTGGCAGACTGAATTTCTTCAGCTGCCGCAGGAAGTACATCCTCTGCTGTGCTTTCTTTATGAGGGAGCTGATGTTCGACTCCCACTTGAGGTCCTGGGAGATGATAGTTCCCAGGAAGTGGAAAGACTCCACAGTGTCAATAGTGGAGTCACAGAGGGTGATGGGGGCAGGTGAGGCTGAGTTCTTCCTGTAGTCCACAACCATCTCCACTGTCTTTAGAGCGTTGAGCTCTAGGTTGTTCTGGTTACACCAGGTCACCAGATGGTCAACCTCCCACCTGTAGGCGGACTCGTCGCCATCAGAGATGAGTCCAATGAGGGTGGTGTCATCCGCAAACTTCGGAGCTTGACAGACTGGTGACTGGAGGTGCAGCTGTTCTTGTACAGAGAGAAGAGCAGAGGAGAAAGAACGCAGCCCTGAGGGGATCTGGTGCCGATGGTCTTTGCGTTAGAGATGAGTTTCCCCAGCTTCACGCACTGTTTCCTGTCCGACAGGAAGTCTGTAATCCACCTGCAGGTGGAGTCAGGCACGCTCAGCTGTGAGAGCTTCTCCTGAAGCAGAGTAGGGATGATGGTGTTAAAGGCAGAGCTGAAATCCACAAACAGGATCCTGGCATAGGTTCCTCCGGAGTCCAGGTTCTGGAGGATGAAGTGGAGGGCCAAGTTGACTGCATCGTCTACAGACCTGTTGGCTCTGTAGGCAAACTGCAGGGGGTCCAGGAGAGGGTCGGTGATGTCTTTGAGGTGTGAGAGCACAAGGCGCTCAAAGGACTTCATGACCACAGAGGTCAGGGCGACAGGTCTGAAGTCATTAAGTCCTGTGGTCCTTTGCTTCTTGGGAACTGGGATGATGGTGGAGGACTTGAAGCAGGCTGGCACATGACATGTCTCCAGCGAGGTGTTAAAAATGTCTGTGAACACTGGAGACAGCTGATCAGCGCGGTGCTTTAAGACAGATGGGGAGACAGAATCTGGTCCAGCTGCTTTCCGGGGATTCTGTCTTCTGAAGAGTTTGTTGACGTCCCTCTCGTGGATGAAAAGAGTCATCACTGAGGTGAGTGGAAGTGGGCGGGTGGGGGGGTCCTTTAAGGTGGGAACTGGTGGAGGTGACTGGAGCTGGAGCTGTTGGGAGGTGTCGTGGGGGATGGTTGCTGGACTGTCCCTTTGTCCTTCAAAGCGGCATTAGAACTCGTTCAGGTCGTGGTGGACAGACTGGAAGTTCCCTGCTGCCAAGTAAATGTTTAAATGGAGAGGTGAAATCATTACTTCCATATGTGAAATAAAAAAACTCAGAGATTTGAGCACTGTCAACCTCTTTCCAGACCACTGAATCACCACCCAGATAACAACAGATAACAGTTACAATAATCCCCATTGCTTTCCCTTTTCTCCCACACTGAAAACCTCTGGCATTGATTGTTCAGTGACAACGGTGCCCATGTTTTGTTTGGTGCCAAAGCTAAAGGAAACAAATCTGAAGTGGTGGTTCACAATGTAAACTGCAGTGGAGAGGCTAATGATCTAATTTGCTTATGATAAACTGACTAAAATAATAATAATTACCAAATAATAATGAAATGAACGATGACAACCAACAATTGCAGAGAGGAGGGAGGGAAGTTTCTTTCTTTCTTTCCTTCTTTTTTTTTTTTACTTCTTTGTAAAAGTGTACTTATTGCTGAACATCTAATAAACCAGCTGTAACATTAAATGGAAAGCAACCTTTCCCTTGCTTTATGAACACTGAAATACACTAAAATGTCTCCTCCTTATTAATCATATTTAAATTCATACTACATACAAAAGTAATACATGCAGCAAATAAAGAACTAATGACAGACTACTCTGCACTATTGCTTCCTTAAGGGTACACACATTGTTCATGCAGCAGTCATCTGGCTTTCATCCACAAGACAGAAACATTGATAATTTGGAGGCCCATCAGACTGAAGAGACGGGAAGGATTAGACAGAATGGAAATGACTGGCAACACAGCTCACATCTTGGCCATAAACCTGAGATTCTGGGAGTATTTTCTGAGAGTTAAACTTACTGCCTGTTACCTATGATCAACTACATTTGCTTGAAGTCTATGAGTTTTGAGTGTTGAGTCTTTTTTCTAAACCAGTAAACAACCAGTTCTTAAATGTGGTAGATGTAAATGATTACACGAGTGACACTTCCAACTGAATTACTCCATTTAACAACTTGGTCACATGGAGGGGTTGTAGAAGGGTCTTTGGGAAATAAGCTTTTAGTGTTGTGCATGAACAGAGTAAAATGATACGTTCATTGAACATGGTGTTTTTGGTGAACTGTAGGTATCTGTTTGCAACTAATGAACATGAACATGAGTGCTTGCATGACAGCATGGTTAGTGCGATTGACAATTCAGAGGAGTTTTTTCTTCGTAACTCCTTCAATATTTGAAGGAGTTTTCTGAATAAATCGTGGCAAATTCCAGGGGAAAGGATCTCTCATTTTTATGCAAACTGTTCCAGCAGGGTCTGAAAAAACAAGTTCAGACTTCAGCCACATTGGCAATGAATTTGGAAGGACATACAGAGTTGAAGGACCATTCTGGAGAAATAGCCACAAGTGAATGAATTAAAGCATTATACTGAAAAAAAAAACAAAAAACAAAACTCTCAAGAGGTTGATGTTACACACAACTCAAAACCAGTCTAGTGGATCACCAGCTGATGGAAGAACATATGACATGATCCACGATAATTGGATAACTGTATCTCGATTATCTTGTTTTCATGATCGCTGGAAGCCAAAGTTAAAAATATTAATAGCCCAGCCTCACTATAATGTGAAAGTTTGCTCCAATCTTAAAAAATGTAACTATCCCACAGCCCATTAGGCCTCTGAAGGTACATATCAAAGCTCTGCTACCCTGAAAAAAAAAAATCATATTTCACCTTTAAAAAAAACTTTCAAAAGTCTAAATGTTTGGAAAACAGTTTGTTGTAATCTAAAGAAGGGGTGGTTTGTTAAAAATACTGCTGGTGCTCTCATCTCAACAACCACATCATCACTACAGCTTTACTGTATCACACTGTCTGAACTTCAGTTGTCACTGCCATCACATAATTAGTGCACACCTTCTGCTTCACAGGTGCCAGGTCAGCTTCATATCCACCATGTTCATTCATGCTCTAATGTGTGTGTACTGTGATGATACTACATGCTTGCAAACTGCTATGCAGAGCCACTCACGTGCATATCAGCTGCTTTTTATTTTGTACGTGAAATTGATTTTCTATTGTAACTGAGAACCACCTCCCCACACACACATCTTTATGAGCTGCAAGAGGAAAATCTGTCCCTCCCTATATCTAAGCCACACTAATTCTTAAAAACTATCCAAGCATCTCTAGGATTCAACTAGAATTTCTTTTTGCATTAATTAGCAGACTGTTTAAAGATGGCATATTTTGCAGGACACTAAGGACATAAACTATTGATCCCTGATGGGGTGAACCAGGGGACAACTGCAGTGAAGCCTAAACTACAGCCCTTGACTTTGGCTAGCCTCCTGTCAGTGCTTTAATAAGATGCCTACTGACACAGAGCATCACAGGCAATGCCAGGACACTTATCCAGTGCCAGCATTGCCCGGAACCACAGAGGAGTTTTGGGGGAGTGTTTTTCTGACCTCTCCAACAGAGCAAATAGGGGACTGGCATCTGCTTTAATAAGGCTGCCCACTCTTGATTCACCATGTCACCCCCCCTACCTTTCCCCCCAACTCCCCAAGCTGTGGAATAGGCACTAGCACAGGGGGAGAGGTGGCAGAGGTAACAGCTGGCTGCAGCCGTGGCGGCATGGCCGTGGCATGACCACAGCTTTATTAGTGGCATCCAGGACACCAGCTGATCCTCTCACTGGGTCCCTGTCACACTGATGTCTTCATCACTAAGCTGAGCAGACAGGCCAGGCCTGCCAGCCAGTGGACAACAAATCCAATTACCCCCCACCCACCCCCAATCACTGGACCGGGGGGGCGGGGTGTTATACTGACAACAGACTGATTTGTCTGTGGCCGTAGAGTTTTGTTGGACGATACGCCAGTGGCTGCTGCATTTCTCAGGCCGTAACACATCAGAGGTCAAAGAAATGTCCTTTTGATATACTGCATTAGAACCTTTAAGCTGCATGGGCCAAAACGAAAGATTTCACCTAATGACTGCAAAGAAGACCAGACAATGGACTCAAAAACCCAAAGTTTTCCTTCCTAGGACCATGAATGTGGTCAGCAATTCATGGCATTTGTGGACTGTTGACTATATCATGGCAATTAATGCTGTATTTTGAAGCTTTAATGTCTAGCTGGAGCTGGGTTTAAGATCACAGGATGACCTAATTCAGTGTGGTCTATCGTCTAGGGACCATGATTATCAACAACACATCATGTATTAATCCAACCTTATACAGTTTTTTTTATGTACAAAATGACTTAAATGAGCAGTATGACACATCAAAATGCCTGAGCCAATTGTTTTATATACTCTAGTATCAATCGAATGCATAACCGTTTGAATCTCTTAAAAGTCATTGCTATAACACTGCTGTATGAAATGAAAGCATTTCCCTCTTAAGGATCCATCAGCTGAGGATCGCTGGCCCCAAGCACAGACAGCAGGGTTTGATCGTGGCCTTGAACGTGCCAAAGCTGGTTTCACCTCATTTAAGTCCTTCTTTTCTTTCCACATCAAGCAGGAGGGATGTGGAAGTTGACAAAACACAAACCCATTGAACTGACACAGGCCCAGTTCAAATGCAGTGATTGTCCTGCTTTCAAACACTAACTCAATTAAATCTCCATAAACAAATTGGTTCCTACTGTTGGTCTGGGACAGAACATGTTAAGTGCTGATCATCGCAGGCCAGTATTGATCGACAATCGGCACAGCTGTGCCCTGTGTGGATTAAGGTGAAGGAGAGGGGAACCATGTCTAGCAGTCAGAATGGAGGGAGGGCCTTGAATGGAGGGGCCAAACCGCCAAAGCAGAACTCCTGAGCTTTAATGTTTTCCCTCACTCTGTCAATCTCCTCTTTCCACCAGAATCGTGCACTGTGTTGAAGGAGTCTCACCTTATCATCCATAGAGCTTTAGTGTCGGGAGTTTTGCCTTCAGTCAGTGACTTTGGTGCCCAACCGGAGAAGATCATTCACCACTTCCTCTCCTGACATCCCTCCATATGGGGATGGGATGATCGATCCACGAGTGTAAAAAAGAGGGGATACTGGGAGTGTGTGTATGCTAAGAGAGTTGGAGGGGCTCTCACTTTTGAAGTTGGTTGAAGTCTTGCCAAGATATTTCACATTCATAGTTAAATATTCAGCGCGCATGGTGGACAGGGGCAATTTCTGCAGTCAGCCCGCCATTCAAAAGTGAAAGGGATGTGGCTTGTGGATGAAGGGAGCGAGAGAGATAGACACGCATAGGGCTTCATGGTAGTCAGATGAGAGGCTGCCAGCTGCTGATGGGTAACTGTTTGAGCGTGGCGCCTCAGGACATGCCCGCTGAAAGGCGATGCAATCCAATACCCCCACTTATGTGGGGCTGATATACATATGCCCCCTTATGCAGAGGAAGCCCATATCAATTGCAGAACTTCCAGTGTTTTGGTCATTATGCCAAGTTGTTTGAGCAAGCGTCTTGCATGTCTGAATGGGGAATGTGGACTTACTGGGCTATGACCACTGAGAAAAGCCTCCTCTGCATAAAATGACCTTGTGGCTCCACAAAAATGTTGAATTGCACAGTCTGGTGTGTCAGCAAAGCTGAATAAAGTTTTGACAAAGCAACTTAGTTTCTCCACTGAAAATGTACATTCGGGGTATTATATGTGGACTGGGCGCACTCTATGGATGAGAGAAAAATGATACTATACAGTATAATACAAACAGCAATGACCAAATCTTCTGAAATCTTAGTAGGTCTAATGCGCAGGTAAAGGATCTGTTCACCAAATCACATCACGTCCATGAGGTGTCTGCCCCAGCCCTCTACAACGGAAGTGAGGATAATTTACTAGTCCCTACTGTGGGGACTGCTACTTCTGTAGAAGGCAGTTTGAATGAAAACTGCTCACAACAAGCTACAGTATGTGAATCATCCAGTCACATGCTGTTGTTAAATTTCTAAATGCAATTTTTGAAATGTCATTTAATGCTGTGAGTACCACAAATGGAATTCTGTTAACCTCCACTGCAATGAGGTGAAGGCAAAAATCTAAGAGACAGGTGCTGTATCACAACTATTGGCATAGCTGGACACTGCTAGAGGTTAGCATAAGTAAGGTTTTTTTTTTTTTTTTTTTTTTTTTTTCTTTTTCCTTTATTTAGGTGAACTGACTCTTTAATTTAGCTGTGAGTGTCAGTGGTAAACCAATGATTCAGTCTAAACAGATCAGAAGCTCTGAAGAGCTGCCATAGAAGCATAGATGGGGGTGGACAAAATAACATGAACAATTACATAACAGAATTTAATCTAAAAAGTCAGAGCAAGCATGAACAGTACCTGTTTGAAGCTTATATTATCCATACTGTGTGCACAGCCAAAACCACAAATTGATGATTTTTGTGAAATGATACAAAGTACAAAGTATTAGTAGGTGAGCTCCAGAGGTGTTATGTAGGTATATTTTTTCACTTTGGACAGAGCTGGGCTAGCTGAAAAAAACCCCCAAAAAAACGCATTTCTTCTTCCTGTGATAGTGTAGGTCACACCTCCTGGTTTGGAAGAGCGGGACTGATCAAAAATGACAAGGAGACATGTTGAGTGTTATTCATCAAAGAGCTCCACCTCGCTCTGCACTGCTTCAGAACCAGCCGGTCCACAGGGGGAACCAGGGCGGGAGACTCCGCTCCCCTCCGGCCCCAATCCAGACCCCGAACTGCTGATCACCCCCCTTTCCCTGGCTACACGTCCAAGTGATTACCCCCCGCCCCCCCCCCCCCAACTCAGACACAAACACACACACACACACACACATACACACACACACACGCTCAGAGGGGCTAATTAAGGCTTTAATATGCAAATGAGAGCCGTAGTAAATTACACAGCTGGCAAATATGCCTGTTTTTGCCTGAAAATACATCAGGAGTGCAGCGAGGAGTGTGTTACTGCTGTTGTTGTTGTGTTTGCAGAGAGACAGGGGATTGCCCCCCCTCCCCACAACAACCACCACCTCCCCCTCAGCAACCAAAGCCCCCTCGTCTGCTGGAGTGACTCATCCAGCTTTGTCCCTTTCAGAGGTATCAGGAGGAACAGTCGACTCTCTGCGCAAGTAATGTTGCATATTAGTGGGGGACACACTACAGGAACGGGTTCGGTGGTCTCATAATATGGGGCTCATATTAACTAGTCCAGCTTTGGTTTGATAGCAGACTCAGTGAAAACAGTCCAAACCTGACACTGGCACATTTCGTTTACTTATTCAACTGTTTGAATATGGTTTTCAAACATGTGTTCTTTGTTTGGGAGACTGTACAGTCTACTTCTTTTGAATACTGATGAGGTGGCTGGGTCACAATGGAATTCAAACATTTTTCATTAAAATCAATCATAAACTTGTACATTACAGGGTTAGTGTCGGTTTGTTCAGGATTTGAGAAATGTGGGGGGGTCTGATGGGCTGTTGAAAAATGAAGTTTTGAAAAAAAGTAACAGTGATTTATTTTTTCAGAAGCATTTTTTCAGAAGCATCCTGGTTACCTCTCCATCAACAGTTTTCAGAGTCACCAATTCTTCAGAATAAATTAATCAGAGCCATGGCTACAACCAGGGACACTCTGGGCATATCATGGAAGAAAGGGAAGTTTTACTTAGCACTGGATTACAAACCTGGCGAAGCCTGCAACGGCCACAAGCTCCAGACCCCAAAACCCCCAGGTTCAATTTGTGTTAATTTGTTGTAATTTGATTAATTGCAAATTTGCAAGTAAAATATCAAGTCAGAGGAGTGCTTTGCGTTAATTTTAGTTTGTGCTCACAAGGTACAAGGTCCAAAATAAAGCTGAAACTAGCCCTTACTGATTGACAAAAGGAAAACTTGTGGCAGGTGGGATTAGACTTGAATATTTTTTCTCTATTTGTGCGATCAGTATGCGCCAACCAGAATGATATTACTGTCTGTGTTGAGAAGGCTTTGGAACATATTTCTCTATATCTATGCTGGGAAATAGAATTTACAGCCAGGAGAATTGAAGAGAATAAATAAAATGCAATAAATAAATAAATCTTAAGAACAGTTGCAGTTATTATCATTATTATTCCAGTGTCAGAGGAAAGTAACTGGCTGGGCATTTAGTCTTTATGGGTAGGTCCTGACAGTCAATCAACAGTTATTTTTTAAACTTTTAATGCAACAACAGATGCGTAGATTTATATATTAAAAGAGTACCATGGACTGATATGCTTATCTATTGTGTATTTTAATGATGGCGCTTAAAATCAGTTTAGTCGATATGAAGGTCAGTAGTCTATTATTTATCATTCAATATATAATAATGGCAAAGTATGGTAAAGTCGTGGAGTCTCAACCCACTACTTTGGGTGGGGTGAGTTGGGTCTCAGAGTGTTTGAATATTGGCAAACATGTACTGAGACAGATCCAATATTTTGACTACTGAAAAACTGGAAGACAGTTCAGGAATATAACATATATAAAAATAGTACAACTAATATGATTGTGGCCAACTTACTACTCTTCAGTGGCTCAGCATACTAAAGGGCCAAATACAGCTGCAGCTGGTCGAACACTGCTTTATTCTCCATGATGAGGGTTGACAACTAACACTAACTGTTGCTAACAGCTTCACAACTGCCATCAGGTTCTGAGGAACATTAACCCAGGCCCTGGTAGAGGTGGTAGTGGAGGAGAGGGGAGAGGAGATGGAGATGGTGGTGACTGCACTTGTGCCTGCTGTGGTTGCTAGCTTGGTGGTAGCATCAACGCTAGTTCCTGTTTCATTACTGGAATCTACGAAACTGCTGGTGGGAGCTGCTTGTTGTAGTGTGGCTGCACCTGCTGAGTGAACCTCATTAGGTGAGCTCTCCTTGTTGGTGAACCATTTTCTTATGTTCATTTCCACAGAGAAATATGATTGCTAATACTTAAAATAGCCAGACGGTGACCAAAGTGAAACATCGTCCTAAAAAATACACAAAACTCTCGAGAGGTTTATGTTAGTCACGTTGTTACACACAACTCAAAACCATTCTAATGGATCAGCAGCAGATGGTGTACCTATCCATTAGAAACATGATATTCCATACACTAATGTTGCAAGATAGTTGAATACAAAAGAAAATCTTGGATGAAGCACATATTATCCAACAAGAACAATAATGATAATAAAAAATCACAGCCCCCCCAAAATAAATAAATAAAAATAACAATAATAATAATGATAATAATAATAATGGTGATGTCTGCTTGAAGGACCAAGCTCCTGGATGGATGGGTCTGACAAAATGAAATTCCAATGCCTTTTCCATGAACTGGCTTCTATGATGATGATACTGATAATGATACTGGACTTTACATGAAAAAAGGTTGTTTTAGCTATGGTAAATGTTGATTAAGTACGTCATTTATTGTGTTTGTATGCACACATCGCTCAGTCTTTCTGTCCCTTGGTCATACATCTTCTGTAAACTTCTGTATCTATTCCTTTTCTCCATTAAAGGGTGAATTTCCTTTGTTAGGTCATCAGAAATGTGATGTTCTCTTGGTATTCAGTTGGTGAAAAAGTTGTTCAAAATTGTTTTTCATTTTGGCTCTATATGAGCTGTACTGTGTGCTGTGTGCTGTGGTTTCAGCAGGTGACTGACTGATCTGATAGCGGTGTGAACCCGGGTGCCCCTGACTACTCGGAGCTGTTCCCTGCTGCCCTCTGAGGCGTTGCTTGGAGGTTTGTTCTGCCTGGTTGCTGTTGTCTGCCTACGTATTCTGATCCCCAGAGCATCAATGTCATTATGATGCAACTGAAACCTGAGTGCCAACTACATGCATGGTCAGGCTGTCCTGTCACCTAGCCACCCTATTGGGCCTGACCATGACAGGAAGGGTGCCTGAAAACATACCAAGAGACCTCTTTGTTTCACACTGTTCTTAAAATAAGAATCCATGCTCCTTCAGACGGTGCCATCTGTGCAGTACATTTCCCACAGCAATCTCTCCACGGACCCATTCAAACACATGTATCTTTTCTCAGATGTCACTCCTCTGACATGCATGGAAATATAAAAGCCAGTAAACTAAACTGAAGTGTGAGCAGTTAAGATTGTTGGATGAAATAAAGACAGCCAGTCTGATTTTCAGAGCCATGTTACATTTTGGCTTCAGCTTGCTACAATCTTTATGTGGAAAAATAGTACAAAAAAAGAGAAGGGCTGCATCCAATGTGGGGGTTGACAGTAGCCTTTCAAGCTATGGTGGTGATTGTTCGTTTCAATAAAAGAAAGGTTTCCTGCATTTCACCCTTCATATATTGGTTATTGTCATTATTTGTATCTAATAGATGTAGTTTTTCTGTTGTTCCTGACTGGAGATTAATCATAGTTAACCAAGGCCATGAATTTCAAGCTAAGCTAGTGGCTCTGTGAGACTCTGTGAGCTTTTACTTAGGCGCTGCTTTGAGCTAAATGCGTATCTGCATGGTAAAATGTTCACATTGACAATGTAGACAGGTTACTATTTATTAGGTACAGTTTGCAAGTATTTGGTAACAAATAAAGCATTGGACAAATTAAAATTTTGATCTGATGATGGTGTCTGATTAAAAATCAGGGGATGACCAGAAGTGAGTCCAACTCCTCCTGGAGGGACCTTGACTATGTCACCATTTCATGGCAATTCATTTAATAATTTCCAAAATATTTTAGTCTGGACCAAAGCAGCAGACAGATGGACCCATTAACTGATGGGTTACACTGACACTAGTGTGGCTAAAGAACATGAAACATGCTTTAGTTGCCAGGAGAGCAAATTGTTTTGCAGATCTATTCGATATTAATATTTCGCATTGGCAGCAAACAGTTTGCAGATATATTCAATACATATTTACTGAAATAGAACAGAAAGTGTTCAGCAGTTTCAGCCAGTTTCAACAGACTGGCTAGTTTCTAAAAATAAACAACTAACCAAAGATAGTCTCAACAAGGTCACAGTGAACCAGTCCTTTAGTACAGTCTAATTATCGTTATACCAAATGGCATTTGCTAAATCATGGACATACAGTGCTGGACACATGAACAGACAGTTGAGCAGTACTGCAGTGTGTCCGGGACAGATATTTACTTTGAAAGTTCATTCAAATTTGGCACCTAAAGCACAACTAATACAACATACATTCACAATGAAAGTTTATTCTATACATTCATTTTGGCAAGTGTTTCTTGGCAGTGGCCTTCCAAACTATGAGCTATGGCTGGATTAGCAAAGGTCCCAGGTTCACCCTATGGCAACTAACATATTTCACAAAAGTACACTGAAAATGACTTTAATGTAGGTCTCACATTTTTATCCTTCCTTCTTCAGATCTGTGTCGTAGAGGGGTCCTGACTCATAATCCAGTCTTTAGTAATTTCCGTTGATATTATGATGATGGGTGCTTAAGGGCAACTGGAACTTGAGGTTCAATAGTGGCCCACAGCTCAAATATGGCCCTGGGCCCTATAATGCTCAAGTCTGACCCCCCACTTTTGAGCGACTGTTCAAAGATGATTTTTGACTGCTGTTTAAGACGGAGAGTTTTAGGAAAGTAAAGAAGTTAACTTCTCTTATTACACTACATAAAGATATTAAAGTCAAACACCACTTAATTAAGTACACCTGTACAATCGAATACAATCCAATACAACTGTTCCGTTATAAAGTCTCTGTTGCTGATGCTGCTAATCTTCAGTTTTCTTTAACATGTCGTGGAGGTCTTAATTTAATTCTAGTTTTAGTATTGAGGTCAGTGTTTGTGGTATTGTATTGGACTGCATTACATTTAGTGTTTCTAATATTCTGACCATCTGCTGTATGCAAATATGAAGAGACCTCGGTCATAAACATGGCATTAAATTTACAACAAAAACTGAACATTATAAACTTTGTAAGGGTAGCATTTGTGCCAGAGCTGTTGCATTGAATTGCAATACACTGGACAGGTGTACCTGATAAAGTAGCTACTGTGTTAATGTAAAGGCTTTGTTTAACAAAGAAGAAGTAAAGTCAGTCAAAATGACTTCAGCCTTCAAGCATTAATGTCCCATTGGCTTCCTCTTACAGCACCACAACTGCTCTTGTCTTCCCCCTCCACAGGACCACTAAAACAAGCTACGGAATCACACACACACATACACACACACGCACACACACTTCACGCTGCTGTAATTAGCACTCAGTGAGACAACCACTCTCTAACAGCTATACCTTGCTGACATGCGACATTCAGGAGAGGACACTCTGCAGCGTTATCACTGAACTCTTCTGCTGGAGAATAGCAAATCCAAAGCCAAATATTTAAGCATCAAACAGGTAAACAGGCTGACGAGACTGCCTTGTTCGATCTGCGATTAAGAGCTCCAGGCAAGGGAAAGTTTAGTTCATTAGCTGGGTTGACATAGTCCCCTGATAAAGATGTATAAACAGCTCCACCTTGCAATGGCTACAGAGAGAACTTGCCCCTCGGAAAAGGCTGTTTTCCACCAGGGCCAGGGTGCATGAATATTTTAGATGGGTAAATAATTAATAATTAACAGCAAACAGGCCAGTGATCAAATGGAGCAGCGTGGCAACAGACATGAAAAATCAGACTCTGTAAACAAAGACAAGAGAACCCAGATTTCCTCCCCTCTTGCCACCTTATTTTCTCGCCTTTTAAATATGCGCATCTTAAATTGCCCCCCGCATCGTCATAAAACCACACACATACAAAAGGCACATGTATGAACACACAAACTCTATATCAGCGAGTCTGTCAAACACACACAAAGTGCTGCCATAACCCCCTCTGTCACTCACTCACATTCATACCCACACTTATTTTCCTTCAGAAGAATGAAATTTTCACGTATTCCTTGGCGACCCAGGGAATGTGACTGAGCAAGAACACTTGATCTGGCCACCCACTGTTTTCTGATGGAAAGATTTGCTTTTTAATACAATCGTCACTCCTCCCACCTGGATATGCCACACCAAGACAAATCCCAGCTGTGTGACTCCAAAACCTGACAGAGCTTAAAAATTCCCTTATTACCATTCCCTTAAAATACCCAGCCCCACTAACTCCCACCAATGGTGGAAATGCTAATCACGTCTCTCGACGGCTTAGAAGAGCATGAAAACAGAGCCGCCAATATGGAGGCTTTGGTGCATGTGCAAAAAAGTGAGGAAGAAGAAGAAAAAGACAAAGAAGTCCCAGCTATAATGACACACATTCACAGACACATCATGGCTCTTAAAAGCTGCTTCTCCAAAATCTGGCACATCTTGCCGTTTGACTTTAGCCAGAGGAGACATTTCATAAAAATCAGACTTAATCGTGTAAACAACACGCAGACAAACAGAAAACCACTGCAAACAAATATAAAACAACTTTGGAAGCTGTGCACGGATCGCCTTCAGAGTTAATTTTAAAGTAAGCATTCCGTTCCTTGGAGATTTTAATTAATGCTTTAATATGCAAATAAGTTAGCAGAGATAAAATCATGACAAACAGATGGCAAGTGTGGGTAATTATTTTGTGAATCCAGCAGGGGCATGTATTAAAGTTATGGCATCGTTTTCCTCAGGCCTCTGCAGCCATGGATGGTGGAGAGAAACAAAAAACAAGTAGCACTGATGAAATGAGACACAAATGACTTACTTGTGTCTCCAAGTGACAAATCTGTGACCACTGTGAGCATGGATATATCACAAAAGACAAGATGTTAAGAAGAAGTAATCCTCAAAGCACCATGCCCCGTCATTCTAAATTGGAAGGAAAATTTAAAGGAAAGCTCCGATAGCCATTTAAACACTGGCAGAGGTGGAGGTCCATAAGCTCCAGAGTAGCGACTGATAGACTCTATGGCGAGACCATCAATGGTCAGGAGTGAACGTGCACTGTCAATTAAATAATCTCGTTTTAGTGATCATTGTGTCCCACTGTGGCTTCATCATCTTATTGTCAGCTAACTAACAGAGGAGACCATGTCTAAAATCAGGGAACTAACAGCTCTGTCTACGCCACAGTATAAATGCAACAACTGTCCCAGAATGTGCCAAACTGAATAACTTTACAGCCCAGTGAAGTAGCACATAAAGACGTTGAAGACTTAGTTGTGTTTCAGCAGCTGGGGAAACAGATCTGTTAACGCTACAATGATAGCTGTACCTACCTGCTCCTGTGGGGGTATGTGGTCCAAATCCAGGCTAACAAGAGAACGGTTGATCCTCAGGGCCAGGCACAAGGCCATCAGGCCTCCAACCTTCACCTCATTCTGACGGAGGTCCAGCTGCTGAATTTGCCGACTCTCTGCAAGAAACTCTGCCAACGCCACAGCACCTTCAGCCAAGGAGAGATGACGTTGAAACATTAGAGGAGGCTTCCACAACATTTTGTTTTCCCTAACTCTTTCACAGTGCTTTGGTTCAAAGCTCACTAAACAAGAAAATCTATTGATTGGCTTCAGACACTGGGCCAGTTAAATTCTCTATCCAGAGCAGATCAACCTCTAGAAATGTTTCTAGAGCTGAAATTTGAATCTGCTTAGGTAAGCATGCTGCTTGTCTCTAATTAGATCATTACAGGGAGGCCATGGTTAAAATGATTCATTTGAGCATCATTATAAGATAAAGCATACGTGGAAAGGAAAAGTAATTGTTTATGCATTATTCTGTTTACTACTAGTAAGGCCTTACTTATGGACAAACAAAAAACAGTATAGGGAAAAATATCAACAGGTTAAAGTAGTTTTACATGTCACTGATCCAAAGACAAAAATGAAAGATTTAGATTAAAGGCTAAGAACTGATTATCTCTTTTTAGAGCTGAAAAGATTAATTGATTAGTGACTTGATAACAAATAACACATTATTATAATGATCATTATTATAAGCTACCATGTTTCTACAGTAGCCCAGAGGGTCCTGTCACATTTTTCACATTTGTAGTGCAAGATGCCATTAAATCCCACATACTCATTTTTATTTTATTTTATTTTATTTTATTCATTTTATAGAATCAAGAAAATGAAATTAGAGAATGAAATTAGTTGCAGCTCTATCTCTATCCAAACCAAAACAGATGTGCAGGTGGTTGATAATAAACCAAAGATGTATCACTGATGTGCACGTTCATTTGAACACAGACTTGAAGAAGTGTGTATGTATTACAACATTATTAACATTAAAAATATTACATATAATTACATATGATATAAGAATTATGTTGAAAACAATAATATTGTTGATTTTAATGGGCCTCATCTTCATGAAATGACTTTCGGTCTCCTTTTAATTCAAACACAATCAAAAAAAAAAAAAAAGGTTCTGCGTTTAAGAGACATACTGCATGTGTGTTGCTGTACCTTCGCAGGTGATGCTGGCTTGGGCAAGGCCGAGCTGCAGCACTGAGCAGTTGACCATCAGAGGCTCCCTGATGACCTGGATCCCCTTGTTCCCCAGGAGGTTCACACCCAAATCCAGGACCTGCAGGACCTTCAGCACTGGCTGCAAAACAGGGATCCTGAGGTCACGTTGATTAGCATCTCGTACCAAGGACTAAACACTGTTCAAATTGGATCCGGGAACTTTTGGTACCCAGAAAAACTGAAGAATTTTAATGAGTGTTTTTAAATTTTAAAGTATGTTTGAAAAGTTTAAAATACCCGACAATGAGCTTTGCCTTATACTTTGTGCAGTGTGCTACTTTTAGTGTACAAGTGAGTGTGGAAAGCCTGAGAAGTTTTAATTATCATTATTATTATGCGATGATTATTATTCCTTTTCAAAATGTTTCCTCTCATGTTAAATGCTCAGAACTTCTGTTTCCACTCTGCAGAGCCACATTAGCGCTGAAGGTTGATTAGCTGGCGCATAAGCTGGGGGTGTCTGGGGCACAAGAGGCCCATGTTGCCCAACAGCTTGAAGAGGAACGCACCACCCACTCCTCGGTTGTCCCCTCGCCTCGCCACCCTTGTTAAATTCCTCTGGTCACTGCTCTGAAGAGAGAGGGAGCGTGGGGGCGGAAAGGAAGGCAGGAAGGCAACCGACAGACCCGAGGAGCGTCTTCTTCTGAGTTAATTTGCACCGCGGTGACAACAAACACACTTGAGAGGGTCCCCCCCTTTTTCCTCACTGAGTCGCGGCACACAGAGGCAACACCACATCCAACGCGTGGTGAAGAGGGGAGGAGGGGAGGGAGGAAGAGCATCTCGAATGGATATGCACAAGGGATAATAGTAGACAATTAAAGAGGCGACTGCGTGGTTGAGTGTGTGAGAGTCAAGCGTGGTTGAAGCCTGTCAAACGTAAACCACGGGAGGGTTGGAGTGAGAAGTTTGAGGGGGGTAGGAGTGTGAAACCACCAAAAACACAGTATGCTTTCACACATGACATGCTGGCTTTAAACAAAAAATAAGAAACAAAAAAAACGGGGATGCACGCAAAGAAGAAAACAACGAGAACCCCGCATCACGTATTCACCTCAGAATAATCATTTTTGGAATTTTTTTGCAACAAAAAGTAAATTTAGACATCATTGGCCAAAATTCTAGATATGGAAGTCAAGTGGATTTTGGCCACAACTGCTCCTCTGCTTAGTCCTTCAAAAGACAAGCTAACAAACCATAAGGACAGAGAGGAAAAGCATATACACCAACCAGAAAGGTTAATAACAGCTCTCCTTGTCATCATATTCGACACAACTGGCTACGGGTCTAATTATCATTATTATGGCCTGCAAGGACATCTACTTATCCCCATGACTGGCAGGCCACATGAGCGCCCCTCCTTAACACACATCTATTATTTAATCAAACTGTTCCTTCTTTTGGTAGCAGTGGAGAAGACAGGGGAAGTGTGTGTGTGTGTGTGTGTGTGTGTGTGTGTGTGTGTGAGTGTACAAAGCAGGCCTTTAATTTCTAGCCTTTTGACTTCCACAATCGCCACTCACATGACAGGAAGGTGCAGTTTATGCTGCCAATCAGGCGGAAGGAATGCATGTTATTAGGAGTGTACAAGGAAATGTGTGCAGGCGGGACATTTTCAGTAGGGGATTTCTCTGGATGAGGCCCAGCGCTCTTCACTTCCTCAATACTGGATAGAGGAAAGCAGGTATCAGTCAGACAGGCTAGCACAAAGCTAATGGGGCTGCTCCAATCACTTCATATTCAGAAAAAGAAGTAGATATCAAGTGGATATCCTCCAAAGTTACAGAATGTTAGTAAAGTATGGTGGGCTGGCTCATGAATTTCAATCACTGACCACAAATTTCAGTCACAGTGAGATGACAGGTAACACTCGGTTTGAGACTCAATACAAGAGCAGGTCAATAATAAATAAAGTCAAGTGATGCCTCTTGCATCTAATAACTTAATGATCCTCTGACAACTCTGGAGTTATCTTCTGTAGTCCAGTCAGGGAATGGCAAGCCTGGGAGCTGGGCAGTTTGATGGCGGGTCCATGGAGTAGAGTGGATGGAGCCTGAGAATCTGATTGTGCTGAATTGGTGAACTATGAATTATGAATTTTCTGGCTCATTGCCAGGGGCTGACAAGTTTATCTGTGATCACTCTCATGATGGTGAGTACTGTTAGATCAGACATCGAATATTACCTGAATTCTCTGCTATTCTTTGTCGGATGTGACCTGTCAACTAACAATCACTGCAATATAGTATAATTATCAATATATAATTTACCTTATATAGTATACAAAAACAACTTTAAATACATTAAATATAAATTTAATGTGGGTCACACAAGAAATAGGATACACTGTATCTGAAGTCTGCCTCCTCAGCTATTACTCTACATCAGACCAACTTTGGAAATAGCAATAGTAACAGTGATGGTTCTGTAATTACTCTAGGAGATGCTTAGAAGCTGTTAGATGATCATTTAGCCCTTCATATGAAGCGTACCATAGCCTTATAGTGTGTACTGCTGTTTAACACCAGGTGGCCCCAAAGTAAGGACTTACACATAGTGGCCTTTATTTATTTTAGAGAAAGGTTCCTTTTGTTCGATTGCAGTACTAATGTATACTAACATATATTGCATATATAACCAACTTATTACCCTTCCAATGACTTACAAGCCTGAACCATGTTGCTGAATATGCTGATGGTTGTCTCTTGTAGACATAGACTGGACACAACGTGCAGTCTACACCTACAGGCTGAAAGCATCTCCTCTTAAACAACATGTCTGTTCTTTGGCATTGAAAAGTATTTACATGTGGAATATTGGCATTCATTGTTTTTTTTTCTCACCAGAACCTTGGCCAAATGGACCATGCCATTTGCAGTGATCTGGTTGTTCCTCAGCAGTAAGACCTTCAGACCTGTCGTCTGACGCCTCAGGCCATCACACAGCTCCTCCAAACCTAGATAGCAAAAAAATAAAATAAAATATGGTCATTAACAGAACAATGCTTGTCCATGTTTGTGTTTGTAAGCTAAATGGCACTGACAGATGTTTAGTGGGAGTGTTGTTACAGCGCATCTTATGACTCGAGCTCCAGCAACCTCGTTGACGGTTGCTATGTGCTTAACCTTTTCACACATCTATATTAATTAGATAATATTAAAGCTGGACTGTGCACATTTGCAAACTGACAGTGTGGCAACCCCTCCCCTCATATTTACCTAAGCTGTCGCTTCACTGTTTTTCCTTATAAGCTGTTGACAGGCAAAGTTAGCTGGGTCACTCTTTAATTAGCAAAAGCTGAACAAGGGCTAGCAAAGTATTACTAAGATTATGTCACACCTGCAACCAACTTGTGTAGTTTTTCAACACCTATTGCTCACACAATTTAGAATTTGTTGTTATGAAAATTTACAAATGCATTTTGCGACTAAACAATTTTACCTCAGGTGTAAAGGAATAGCGCAACATTAATTAATTTCATAAATCAGATTAATCTGTGGATTCTCAATTAGACAAAGTTGAGTGCTCTTGCAGACCAATGTTGTTATGAAGACATGACTTTTTTTTTAATTTGCACTGAGCAACTTTCAGTTACAATATATACTTTGTTCTGTAACAAAGGCAGCCATCTTACCAGCATCTGCTACAGAATTGTTACTCAGTTCCAGTGTCAGTAAAGTGGTGTTATAGCGTAGCAGGTCTCCTAGCTGCAGGGCGTCCTGGTAGCTGTTCAGCAGGTTGTTGGTAAGGTGGAGCTCTTGCAAAGCCTTGTTTGACTTCAGTGCACCAACTATAATCAGCAACAAAAGAAAAGAGTGCTCAAAGATCAGGAACAGGATCCAAAGTAGACCATATTCACAAGGCAGACATTTTCCTCTAACGTCGCACTCAGGGCGGGAAGCTCAAATGCTGTAATCAAAAAGAATAATGTGGTACTGCTGTATTCCACACTTTAAGTTGAAGGGGAATCTGACAAATCGTTATCAAACGATAACGTTTGCTAGGAAGTGTTTGAATGCTAACATCATTGCTGTATCACGATAGCTAATCCATCATCATATGTTGAAATATGATCTGAAGTTCCTTCAGATTTCCACTATCACTGTGTTTGCAGTTGCTGATGAATCCACAAGCAGTCGAATGATACACAGCAGAACTTCATCCTTTTGATAGCAGCATTTCAACCACAAATGACCTTCTTCAGGTCAAAGTGAATAAGTAAACATGTATGTAGGCAGTTAATGATAAAAAATCACGTCATTTCCACCAAATTAGCCTCAACGAGTCATCTGATATTAGGCACTTTCAAAAAAGATTCGAGAATCATTTGACAACCACTCTGATCTTACTGTCTTCATGTGACAAAAACCAAAAAAAAACAAGCAGGAAAAAGACAAAGGCAGGAAGTAAAACAAAGTATGAGAAGAGGAAAATGAACTTTCAAAATAAAACAGGAAACAGACGAAGCAAACCCCATATATACGTGTGTGTGTGTGTGTGTGTGTGTGTGTGTGTGTGTGTGTGTGTGTGTGTGTGTATATTCACACACACACACACACACACATTCGTATGTATACACATATACATATAAATATGTATGTGTGTGTGTGTGGTGTGTGTATATATGTGTATATATATATTTATGTATGTGTATATACACATACATATTTGTGTGTGTGTGTGTATGTGTGTGTGTATGTATATATAAAAACATGTACTGCAAAGTAACTTCTTCACCCAATCTCAGAGGGCAGCAAGACATACCTGCTTTGATACATTACATCACGTTAAATTGCCCCTTGACGATCTGTAATTATGGTTGCACAATTGCCAAGGAGAAGACTTTCAATATTTGAAATTTTAACTTTAACTTCAAATTTGTCGAAACCTAAGTGAGTGATGTGTAGGGTAGGTGAATTTTAGGGCTACAACTATTACTTAATCATTAATCACTTATTAATCGGACAAAAAGTACTTATTCCTCATCTTGTTATACAATAATAATAATAATAATAATAATAAT
>JBBMOE010000044.1:4418384-4541045 GCA_037975065.1 Chaetodon trifasciatus
AATAATAATAATAATACATTATTCTTATATAATGCTTTTCAGTACTAAAAGATGCTTCACAAAAATAAATAAAAAAAATAAGTAAATAAAACAAGACAAGACTGTGTGTACCACAAAGTTGTGCGCTACAATACAATAAAAATAAGTAAATAAGTTAAATAAATGGACACTGAGGATATAGCAATGCACTGAAAATAAAAGGGAAATGTAAAATATACTTGACTAGATATCGCTCAAATTTCTGTTGAGGATTCACTTTTGACAGTCTCTGAATAATGGCATAAAATATTCCAAAAACTCCATAAAGTTTAGTTATACTCCAGAGTCTCTTTAACTTAATTTCAGCTCATTGGTGTTAGTTAAATCTGCTATCTGTGGCAGATTTGTATCCGTTCTGACAGACAAACAGATAATTACAGGTTAATTTAAAAACAAACGCAGACAGGAATACCTTCCGTCTGCTTTATCTCATTTTGTGACAAACCAAGCTTTATCAGGGGCTTCAGCTTTATCAAGCGTTAGCAGTAAGTGTACTGTTAGTCCCTGCCTCCACTGTCTTCAAATGCTTACCCCAGAGTCAATGCAGTTATTCCTCAAGTGGACTACACGAGGTGCGGCATTGGCTGGCTTACTGCCCCCACCTGAGGAGACCTTGCATCATAAGATACATTTGATTGATTAGTCGCTTCAGTGAATTCTGCCCACCAATGGTGGGTGGAGCCACAAGGCCATAAATGAGCATTCAGAAATTAAGTTTGATGATGAGGTGAATGAAAGCTGAGGTAGTTTTCAGAAGCCAACAGTATCCATGACACTGAACCCTCCACCCTTGTTTCCAACTTCATGCACAGATGTCACCTGTAATTCTTTGAAGGCCCATAAAATTAAAAAGGAACAATGTAGTTTGCCTGTTTCTTTGTAATAAGGTCATTTTGAAATAAAATCACATTCATTAAGTGATACAGAAGTCATCACTCCATCTTCCCCGAAACGTCCAGATTTTTGCTCAATTTACGGTCATACTGTCCTCTGTAATAATAATTATAATTGTAGTAGAAAGGGGTGTTTTAGAGTGATTTTTGAAAGTTATTTAGTGTAGTGGTCATCGGTTGGAAGCCAGTAGGGGTCCAGGTCATTGTCACAGGGATAATGTGTAGCTCGTGAATGTTACACACAACTAGTGAAGCTCCTTGCTGGCATGTGAAATGATCAAATGTAGACAGACTGTCTACAACCTCAGAAGAACAGAAAAGCTAACACAGATGAGGGCCGCAGTCTACAGAAATTTGTTCTTCTAACTTTAGATGGAACCACCTCCCCCATAACCCCCAGTTAAGAGATATAGATTGTTTTAAATTAATATGATATGAATATATGATATGATCCATCATACAAGCATGTCCTCTGAGTGCCAAACATGGGGTCTCCAGGTTGTAATTACGATAGACTGATTGATGGCAAGTGAACTTGAGCATGAATACAAGCGCACAGCAGGAACTGCCACCTCCTGCCGTTACTGTGGTAAAGATCAAGTAGCACTCCTTCATCATTCCAACATGAAGGAGCCATTGTTGAAGCCACAGTTGTGACTCCTCAGTACAGCAGACCTTATAAAACATGTATATGCCATTGTTGTTTTAATTGTGGTATTTTATCACATCTTTAATGGTGTTTTGGGGAGATACTTTGTATTTATGTATGTGTTGAGAGTATTCCCTATGTATTTGTGTACTGTACTGTATTGCAGTACACATGTGTCCCTGTTGCCTGAGCCCTCCTGCCCTTGCATCCAGATCGATGCTGCAGATTTGATCAAGCCTGTTGGGCTGCATGTGGAATGCCAACATTGTCATCAGGCACAGTGGGAACCAAATGTTGGAATCGGTGGGATTGATCCGGTCGACTCCACCGCGAGCGCCCAATCCTGCAATCAGAGGCCCCTCCGATCGAAGGCAATGATCCTCAGCTGGGACCCCCCACCGGGAGGGAAGAAGGGGTGGTGGCGGTGGGCTCAGTAAAGGCAGAGAGAATGGGGTGGGATGAGAGATGCGCATGGGAGTAGGAGGTAGGTTGTGGAGACCCTAAAATATCAAAGAGATCCAGGAAATGGCTGAAAATGTTGGAGGAACAAGTTGCTGTCAGGAAGAGTGGGCAGCATACTGTGTCCATTTGGTTCTTTCTCTGTTCCCTGCTGAGAGCAGATGAGAGGCTGTGTTCATGGTTTTGATTTTTTTGTCCCAACAAAAAGTCAGACACAGTGATTGTTTTCCCATGACATCTGAACACTAGAAGAACAGAATTTGAGCTTGATTTTTATTTGATTATTGAATAATGAAAATGAAAATAAACTGACAAATTGACTTTATGAAAATAATGTTGCTAATGATTATTATTGTTACATCACTGTCTCACTCAGCACCTCAAGTCTATTATTAATCACCCTCTTTTGTGTAACTGTGTGTGTGTAGGTGTGTGTCTGTGTGTGCACATGTCCATCCGTCCATGCATGTACAGTACTCAACCCCACTTTGAGTGTTGTGTTCACCCGTGGAGAAGATCCATATATGTGTATATACTAATCCAGAAATCTCTGGTTTAATTTCCTTCAATAGCCTCCAAAGTGTACTGTAAATATCTGTGTCTGTCTGTGTGTGTGTGTGTGTGTGTGTGTGTGTGTGTGTGTGTGTGTGTGTCTTTGTGTGTCCTGGCTACCTAGAGCCTTTATAGATGTGTGCAGCAGTGTGTAAAGTGACAGGTAAGAGATTAGGCCTCTAATCCGGGTCCAGACCTACAGAGAGGGTCACAGGTCAAAATCTGGTCCTGCTGGCCACAGGACACACACACAAACACACACCCACACACAAAAACCCATTTACAAATGCACGTAAACACATATGAATTTATACTCCCAGTCCACAGTTGCACACGAACCCAGGCGACAGAAGTAAGGGTGCCCCCCCTTCCCTCCGCCCCCCGAGCTTTACTGCACCAAACGTTTTTTAAATGTAATATTTATAATGGAAAGAGGAACATGGAGAAGGGGAAGATAAGCTGCGCCATGGCTCTCCCCTACTCCCAAGCCCTGTGTGAATGGTCAGGGTGAAAGCATTACACTCCATTCGTGTGACATACCTGCTGCTGTGAGAGAATGGGGACGAATGAATGCGAGAATGGGAAAACGCAAGCCGATGAGGAACGGTAGAGCAAAATAACTCTTTGAAACATGGACGTGTGAATAGAGGCGGATATCGCATGATACGTGGGCGTGCAC
Organism: Chaetodon trifasciatus; assembly: GCA_037975065.1. Taxonomy (NCBI): domain Eukaryota; kingdom Metazoa; phylum Chordata; class Actinopteri; order Chaetodontiformes; family Chaetodontidae; genus Chaetodon; species Chaetodon trifasciatus. Next base: position 4,421,656 of record JBBMOE010000044.1, read on the forward strand.
AGCAAGCACACTTACACACCCACGGTGAACTTATGATGGAGGAGCCGAAGGGACGATCATTATGCTTTTGTAACAAATAAGTTACAAGAGAGCCTGAGCACATGACAGCTTGCAGTGCATGTCTTCGTTCTCTACAGCGATGACTGTGTGTGTGTCTTGTGTTGCTGGTCGTCAAGCAGGTTCAATACGGATTGAGTTAGGGAAAACACAGATGTATCACGCAGATAGAACCGAAGAAAAGGACACAGTGAAGCCCATGATGCTGCTGTGCATAGTTTCAACGTCCCTGCACACGGAAATGATTTAACAGGCAAACATGATCTCTGTGTATCGTGACAATATTCAGAAGATGAAGCTCAGGAGTGTTCAGTGAGGAAAAATTGCTTGAGTGTGCGTGTGTGTGTGTGTACGTCATACCCAGTGTGTATAGTGGCATGCCGCTGAGCTGGGCATTGTGAAGGTGCAGCACCGTGAGCTGGCTGGTCAGCAGAGCTTTAGATAGAGACTGGGCCGGGTAGTCACCCACAGGAACATTGCACACATCCAGCCTGGACAGACGGACACTCTGAAACACACACGCAGAAATACGGTGAATACAGACACATGCACAAAGAAATCATTCAAGATGCATCAGAATGTCTAATCTGCCCAAAAGTAGAGAAAGAACAAAAGAAGGACAAGATGTGATCTCTGCAAAACTCCTGAGAAAAATGTCTGACTGTTTAGCTGCTTAATGATGTTCACCTGTGAGTCTGTTGGGTTCATCAGAGCGTTTCCATTGGAAACAGCGACCTGCTGTTGCTGCTGGAAACAAGGTTGATCAGTGAGGAGTTTGTGGGTCGGTACCCGAGACAACAAACTAAAAGAGGCTAAACCAGCCTGCAGAGATGAGGGGAACTGCAGTAGTGATAATAATTATATGAGGGTTTGTCAATGTAAGTGGCACTTTTTGCACGTGGTTATTTGATTAATTTTTGAATACAAATAATAGTTAATGCAGCCAAGACCACAATCTTTCCTGACATAATGCAAGTGATTTAAGTTACCTGACCAAAGAAAAAAAAAAAAAAAAAAGGAAAGAAACATGAATAGGACTATGATGTGGACACTAATCATTATAAAAACTGTAAAACTGGCCAGCATAATGTTTCCTAAAAAATGTAATATGCAGCGCTGGTTAAAACTGCTGGTAAGATTTTTGTGATATCTGCCAGACAGAGCATTAAAACAGCAAAATTTCTGAGCAGACACAACCCATTCCCACAGTTAGTGAGCTAAATAAATCCATGCAAACCTTTCAGAACGATTTCAGCTTTGGCAAACATTGTGAATTCATTGACCCAACTGTCTTGACAGAGCTGATCTTTAAGACAACGGAAGCTACAGTCCAAAACACAGGTGCAACATAGGCATAGTAGCTGTGTTGCAGCGTCCGTGTTTACTACTCTGATAAGAGAATAAACTTTTCCACAAAAGAAGCATGGTTTGCAGACTGAGACATACTGAGAGTCTCTTGAATAAACTGTTCACTTCTGAAGGGTCAGGGGCTGAGCAAAGCTTGCTAACTGGCAGTTAACTGCCAGTTAGCAAGCCAGCTAGCTTGGAGGGCTATTGTGACTGGCATGTGCCAGGATAGCACTCCGCTTGCCAACTACAGTAGTCCGCCAAATAGCCCTGGAAGTAGCGCTTAAGTCACTATTCCAGTAGCACCTATTTAGTGGATGAACTTTCACTGAGCCACTTTCTGGTCTGAGCAGAGCTTTGCAGGGAAAATATGTTAACTGTTGCCTTCTTTTATGTTTGTCATGAGACTGTGAGACCTGAGAGTGATCATCCCCATAGATGACTTGTTACATCTCTGTTACATGAACACACTGACACCACACTGAGCTGCTTTCTTAAAGTAATGTCAGTTTTGTCAGTTTAACATAACAAATGTCAGTTCTCTTCAATAGTATCAGATTACAAAACTACAAGACTGAAGGTACCAAAACAGTGAAGTGAAAAACTGTGGACAGTCACAAAGGACATTTGCTTGAGTCCTGTACTGAAGTACATCTTGTAAGTATATGTTCTTTATTTGAGTATGAGAGTGATACAGCGGCTGTTTCTGGTTAAATAAAAAGGATCTTTATCTCTACTGTCTGACTATCTTCATCTCAATCTCTAACAGAAAGGTGTATCTCTGTAGGGATCCGCTCCATAATGTTATTGGACACTCAGAACAACAATCTGAGGCTGCCAGTGGCAAAAACAAACACTTTCAGTGGACGTAGTTTGACATTATGCAATGATTATATTGCAGTCTGTTTCACAGCTGCTGGCTGCAGCACTCGAGCTCAATACTGGACCAATTTCAAAAACTGTTGTCTCTATTAGTCACTTGAGACACAAAGTGGGAAAATAGGGTCCATAAAAACAAGTAATATTTGACCGGAATTTCTCCTATTTGTCTGGGATACTGACATCTTTCAGGACATGTGGACCAGCACCAACTGGAAACTCTGCACAAACCATTACCTTCATTGACAGAAAATTAGATGTAGGTCAAGCTGAAACAAGTGAATAACACAACAACCATGTGCTAATGATGACAGAGAGCTCACAACCCAATGCAGAAAGAGTCATTTGCATGGCAGCAAGCTAAAAAGATCCATTTGGAAATATTTCAGAGTTTGGTCAGAAGACGCCACCAGTACCATAATTACCTAATCTGTATAAAAATGAGGCGATGAAATAACATTGATTACAAATCCTTCATTTGATCTTGCTCCATGACACGGCACATTCTCATACTTTAGCACCAACAAACAAAAGCCCTGCAAGAGGAAACGCATGTGAGGAAGGGCAAGTTACTGCGTGAGAGATTTTGTATTGCCTTGAAGTACGAGAGCGAGACAGAGATTCTAACCCTAACCCTCTCACATTGTATCTCGGCCTCTCTCACACACCTTCAGACTGTTTTGCACACACTAACTCAGTTTCTCTCGTGCTGTAAGTTGTTCTCTCTCTCGCACCTCTCTAAGCCCTTCAACATCTCTCACGTACATTTTTATTTTGTACATTCATTGTGTAATGTGTAGGTATGTAGATCTTTTATAAGACATGTTTAAGCTGAAATAAATATGCTGTCCTCTCCACCAGAGCACCCATGGCTGTAGCTGAAGTCCATGTTTGAGATTTTTGAAGAAAGATTCATACTGTTGAAAATGCTTGCTCTGTTTACCGTTCACATCCTTCATCACTGCCTCCAAAAACCTGAGAAAGCATGTTGAGGTACGTAAACATTTGTTTCATACCAGATAAACATTTTAAATGAAATTGTCTGTGCTTGTACTAGTTGTATTTTTCTTCCGTAGTTGATCAAATCAAAAGGCTTTTGATGGATTGGGTTTTGTAAATGCATTGTGGCAACAACACAACAATGTGTTGGCTTTCAGAGGAAATGCTGGTTTTGACCAGGAGTATTTACACTTTGACTCAAGTAATGGAGTTGTGTACTTCATCCACCACTGCTTCACTTGAAGTCCTCTATTGTTTCCCCTCAGCTTGTCCCATTTTGATCTCATGAAAGTCAGTCAGCAGTAATATTTGGACTCCGACCGATTGTTTTTCACCTCATAGCTAATCAGTTATACCCGCTAATGCTGTCTGCGATGCTGCTGTAATGCGGGTTTATACGGTTTATGCTTGTGTTTATGCTGTGTATGTTCGCAGGGGGAGAACTTCTCACCCTGTTTGCTCTGCCCTGTGTCTTCAATCCATGTAATGTGCAACAAACTCACTTTTTAGGATGTACATTATCCCCGGGAGAAAGCCTACAAGAAAAGATTACTCTTCCACTGCGTCAGCCAACCTGCTTTATCAAATGAGCGAGGGCCCTCCAACACGATGTTCCCATACTGCTGTTGTCAGAAATGTCAAGATGGGTTGTAGATTCATAGTACAAAATCATATCCAGCAAGGACGATGCTCCCTGGAAGAGAAAAAAATGGTGAAGGAGAAAAAATGAAGAAAGCAAGGTCCCAAATTTGACAGGAATGTTATGAAGTTCTTTTGGAAGGAAAAAAATAGCCTCTAATCTGATACAAGGGAAGGCCTGAATATGAAACTGTATTGGAATTGGAAGACGAAGATGAGAAAAATAAGTTTTGCTCATAAAACTCACATTTTCTTCCAGTTGGGCTGCCTGCAGATTGATGAAATCAAAGTGCAGCGATTTCAGGATGACTTCCAGAGCTTCACAGGAGCGGTGGTCTAATCGCTCACCTTGATACAGGCAAGCAATCAAACAGAAGATAATTGGGAGGCTGTTTGCTAACAGGCAAGATTGCATGGCTCTAAATGTGCATTATCCTTCTTCTGAAATTAACATTGCAGAAAAAATCACGACAAAACAACTTCCTTTATAGGCAACATTTATCCATGTGGGTATGTTCTGAGACAATCAGAGACAGAAATAATGATGACAGGTCCAGTTAGAAGAAACACGATGCTGTTTTTCATGATTGGACTTCCAAGATGTGTGAGTTCCAACTTTTTTGGAATCAACAGGATGCAATCAATTGCAAACAAACTGTGTTTATCAACCATGGTTTTACACAGTGTTCCTAAGCCCAAGTAGATATATCTTTTATCCAATCATGTGTTCACAAAATGATGAACCTCGCTCCAACCTTGCTTGTGAACGACTGAGCCTTTCCAGGATGCTCCTTTCAGACCCAATCATGATGCTATCACCTGTTACCAATGAACCTGTTTGGTATGTTCAAAACTTCTAGTCATTACTTTTGCCTGTATAAACATGCACAAGCTGCTGTAGTCCAGGAATTATTCATGACCAGGGCAGTTGGACCTCCCTGGCTACGGCGATGTTGTGTAACACCTGGAACTTCGGCTGAACTGAATGAACTACATTTTTTTCTTCTTACTGACCATATGCCAACATTTGAGTGGTGGTATGGTTACAGTAAAAATATGGCCAATGTAAAAAAAATTAAAATGTGCATTTTTAAAAAAGTAAAGAGCAAATATGTTCTGTGTTCTTGGTTTTTTTTCGCTGTAGTGACTGTAATGAACCCAAATCTGAGGTACCGACCAAAGTTTGGGTTTAGCACCTAGTGTATGTGCTACTTTCATACTCAGTTTAAATATATTTCAGTATCTTGGGTGACAAATGTTCTTTGGGATGAATAAAAAGATGGATTTTAATTTTACTCACCACTGCCACTTTCTCTGATCAACATTTATCTGCCATCTGAAAGTGAAATTCACCTTTCCCTGTTGAAAGCCTTTTTGTTTCTCCTTCTCTGGCACATTTTTGATTTAATTTTAGTAATCCAACTACTAATCCCATCATTTCTAACTGATTACTGTTTTTAGAAGTGATTATCGGGGATCACTGTAACCATTTTGTAATCTGATTACTGTGACGTGTTGCTCCCTCATACCCCAGATTTTAAGCAATCTTACATTTGATGTGTGTTCGTTAATGTATCTCAGGAATCACAGTCGAGATTAGGTAATCTGATTACTGTTGCTTCCCAACCCTGATCAGCAGTCACACTCCAGATCAAACTGTGACTGATCAAACAAATCCATGTGACTTTTAAGACTCAATCTCTCTCTCTCTCTCTCCTGGGTTAATTCTTATCTCCCCAGCCAAGAAGGGGAAATTATAATTACTATCATAATTATTTCCAAAATGATTTTTTTCCCTGTGTTTTAACAATAATCACTTAACTGAGCGATGGCAGAGGGCGTGTGGGGTGGAAGGGAGAGCCATCTGAAATCCCATTTTTCTAATCCGCCCTGCGTCGGGAAGATAATAAGGCAGCGACACCCGCAGTCAGATGTCATCAGTGCGTGACGACAGTGACGCCCATCATGGCATCGCACACAACTTTACACCGCTGCTGTATGCTGATGCGTCTGCTGCTGCACTTCTACTTGTGAGAACTGACAGAGTTTTAAGACCTTCAAAGTGAGGACATTCTGGCCAGTGTTCACTACTTTGGATCTGACTTTGAGTTCAAATTTGAATGAGGATTAATGTATAGTTTAAGTGCTACATTAAAATCTAGTATTTAGATTTAGGATTAAGATTGGAACTGGGATTGGGTGCAGTTACATGTAAAAGCTGCAACCAAGTTTAGTTTGGAATTTGGGTTCAGGGTTCACATTTGAACTGGTGTCAGATTTGTGTTTGGATAATGGTGAAGAGGAATGAAATTCAAGAGTTTGCCCTCATTCAGGTTTTGGTTAGCGATAGCTGAGATTAAAATAGGATCAATAGCAGAATGAGCATCAGATTAACAGTTATGATAAAGTCACAATTAGATCTGGGGTATGAAATTAAATTTTTTTGGATTTTGTTAATGTTCTTATGTTTCTTATTCATGATTGGCCTTATTCTGTGTAATTTCATATACTGACACATTTTTAAAAAATTGTTGAACATTTTGAAACTACATCAGAAACAAGTAGAATGGCACCATCCCATGGAGTGATGGAGTCCTTTTGTAAGCCAGCTCAGCAGTTATCTCCATTCAGGGTTTTTAAGACACATTTCCAAAGGAGGTTATTTTGATAAGCACATGAAAATAAGTGATAAACTGCAGCAAACACGCACAAACATGATTTCAATAAATCAACAATACCAGTCTTTAAGAATAAATCCAAGACATTGTGAGAGCGTGACGGATACTGATCAGAAATATCACACAGAGGTTTGTTATGAACTTATGTCAGTTTGGTCATAAAGGAGTTTTTTCACCTTCGGGAATAAGTTGTAACGTCGTTACGACATGAATTCTTTATTCAAGATACCTCTGGACTGTTATTACACATTATCCGTAATTACACTTCGATGGAACTTGTAAAACATTACAAAATCATTCAGTGCATCATGAATGTCACATAAAGTCCTCAATCATATTTAATAATGAGGGAGTGAAGCGTTCAGCTTACCTTTGAGATCCAGACATTTCACACTGCCACCTACACACACACCCTGCTGAGAGAGAGACAGAGAAAGGGGTAGAAGCAGGAGGTGTGAGCGAAAGGCGCGAACACACACACACACACACACACGCACACGCACACAGATATTTGGCAACAGCAGTGCACCATCCACCCTCCCCAGTCTCTTTCCGCACGGCCTCTCCATCCATGCCACACTGTACCGGTTTCATCAGGGAGGCTTATTGGACGCCAGAGCATGAATTATGAATTTCACACAGTTTACCGCCGTCGTTGATGGTGACACGGCGTCCTAATTAACCAGTGTATAATAATTAGAAACAGCTGGTCATCAGTTGATGTGTTCATTTGCCAGAGCCAGTGTTCCACATACATCTAATTTGACTGCATCAATCACCAGAGGTGGCAGATTTGTGCGGCTGGTGGAAAACACAGATTTTGTTTTCCACTGACGAGGAAAACAGGGATTGTTTTAAGCTTCCTTTCAGAAATGATGGGGAGATGAGATTGTGTGACATGGGATCATTAAGCCTTTTTCTTTCTGAATCGAAGCATGTTTCATCTGTGACAGGACAGAGGTTCCTCTCTGACAGCGACCAAAAAGGTATTTATGTGGGTATTTAAAGGCAGTGCTGCACGTCGTCAGTGATGAGCGCAGGCTGAGGTCAGCAGCCGCTTCGCCAGTCTGGATTCAAACGAGGACTGTCGCCTCATGATCAAATGCTCTTTCAAAGAATTGTTCCATAAGAACACAGCTCTCCATGGGAGATGTCTGGCTGGATGTTTAGCATGAAAACTGAGTATTAATTTAAAATGTCAGTTAGTGGAATCATGAATTAGGGACCACCAGGGGGCCCCAAAAGTGAGCAAATTAAAAATAGTCTCTCTGGTTCTCTCTCTTTTTCACAATAAGGAGACTCTGCTAAACAGATTTGTGTTAACTGATTGCTTTTAATTGGGGTACTTCTACACATCTATACATTACAATGTTAATTTTAAAGATGTTTAACAATTTTGTAGAAAGAAATATGTTTGCTTTGCTTTAAAGGCTCTGAAAAACATCTTCTCCACCAGCTTCTTCCTGCGAGTGATGGGCCCTTATGTGAACACACCAGCTTTGGTTCTGAGAAATGTCTGCAGTTGTGTTTTTTTCTTTGCTTTAACGTGGGTGGGGCTCAGTTTCAAAAAGTTGTTGTCATATATTTTTGTGTACCAATCAGGATTTAGCAAATCAGAATGTGATGAGTGCTTTTGCTTCTGCTGCCAGGCCACTGTCAATCAAATCTGACCCAACCACACCCACAGGATGAAGCAGGTCAGCTGATAACGAAAAGACATTTTAATAAGTTAGAATGAAGATTTGCTCTTTCCAAACCTGACCTTTGCTTGTTACTTATTCAGACATGAACATTTAATGTTGTGAAGAAAAGCTGAGGTTTTCAGGGACTTTGACATTTTTTATACGTCACATTTGAAGGGCTGCTTGCCTTCAGCATCAATTTTCTTTTTGCTTTTTAAAAGGAAAAATGAAATGGGGTGCCCAAATCTGCTCAGGGCCCCAAAAAATCTCATCTCAGCCCTGCCACCCCCTTTGTGTCAGTCAAATCCTGGCTTTCTGACTGCCTTCCCAACACCGACTCATCTTGGCTGGCTCACTGAATTGCAGCCTTATTTGCGAGCAGCGCCTTGTTTCGTCTCTCGTTGCTAAATATGATTCATTGTTCAAAGGGACGCGGGGAGTACAAAAGGACTTGGAAGGCTTTCCTCGCTCGGCTCTCGTGCTACAGAGAGGAGAGCAAGGCGGGAGACAAAAAGACGGCGGCCATAATGTGCTCCTGTTGAAAGAATTAGACAGATCAATGGGACATAAATTGCACTGTTTATGTATACAAGAGGCTGGTGTGTAATTGGTAGAGGTGGTTGAATTTCCCCCGTAATCATCTTAACTGAGACACATGCGCACACACACAAGCACAAATGTGTCTACATGCACATTAACACACTTAAACATGTTCGGAAAATGTGTGTGTGTATGTACAGTGTGTACATACTGCATGTGTGTGTGCTTTAACACACAGTGCTGTATGCAGTATAGAAATAAAGCAGGTTTTCTGCTAATGTGAGTTTGATTAAATGTTTTTTATTAAACCGATCCCAAAAATTTTGTATTCTTCCAAAATGTACCATAAATGTCCAAGAAACACAATCTGATTTATTCACAATTATTAGGTGAAAACAAGCAACCTAAGCATTAGAGAAGTAACGAACACTCATATGCTCTCTTGTTTCTTTATGAATTAACTGACTTAAATTAACTGAATAATGTTCATCATCCACTTTATGAATCTGTCTTTATCATTTTATGCAGAACCTTTGGAAGCGGCTGCTTTTAGATGAAACAGAGATATGCATATTTCTTCTGCACTCTATTTCTCTTTAAGAAATGCAATATATTTGTTGCTGCATATTCTTCTCTTCTATGATTTCCATGCTACACTTCCACATACACACATAGCAAATATTCTAAAACACTGACTTCTATTATGCGCTGGGTGCAGATGAGTGAAAACCACAGCTCTGCCTCTTAAACCTGATTGGTAGATCCGTTTTCCCTCACTGTCACTGTCCTCACTATCAGCAGGAGACGATGTGAATCATTCGATCAGGTTCCTTCAACCCCTTTAGACCAGAACATGTACCTGTGCTCGCTCTTACCTGTGAGCAAAAATGCTGACCAGGGTCATCATTTTGCATCTTATTATACTGTATCTCCACCAGCAATCAGTTTAGGTATATATACAGTATGAAAATAAACCATCACTTCTACTTCTTTCTGATAGATTCATGCAGATGCAAGTTATCCTGATTTAAAGCTGTTAAACAATCAAATTTATCTCGGTCTCTTCTGGCTCGGTACCTCACATGGCTCTGCTTCGCATCCCAGAACACAACATCACACCCACCTCAGCTCCTTATTTGATTCATCACAAACATGTCATCAGTTAGTGCGATGTGTAAAAATGAAAATACTTCAAGATGGGCTCCAAATGGCTGCAACACCACCACTCTCTTTTTGAGGAATCTGGTTTTGTTGTTATGTTTTCTTTGTGAAACCAGGGTGGGCGGAGCGTTTCAGACCCGCCTCAGGCTTTTCGCCTCAGAGCACAAAGAAAAGTTGTTCTGTTTGTGGTTATGTCCATCTTGCTCCACTCATCTCTTTTGCTGACTTTGTGTGCATTTCAGTCACCTCTGAATTTCTGTTTGTTCTATCACAACAGCAGCAACAACAACAACAACAACAACAACAAAAAGTGTCCCTGTGTGCTGGCGTCCGGCTGGCCACTACCTGTGAAACTGGTTTGTTTGTGGCACTGGGCCAATGAACGACGCTCGGTAAAATTTTGCAAGCAACTGGCGGGTTACTCATATCACACTCCCAAATACACACACACACACACTGACACACACATGGAGAAAGACAGAGAAACACACACGCAGCACTTCCTCCTCCTCACAAGAAATACAGTGGCGGCTGTTTTTCATCTTAATGAATTTCTGAACTTGCTCATTCCCTCTCCGCTCGCCGCTGCCTCATGGTGAAAGACGGAAACCGAAGGCGTCGGCTGCCAAATCAATTGATGTGTCAGGAGGGAGAGAGGACAAAATGGAGTGATAAAAAGAAAAGCGCTCCCTCCCTCACACACACAGGCAGCGGGAAAAGACAGAGAAAGGGGGGATCTGGTTTCCAAACTTGACTTCCACAGAAGTCATCTCTGGCGCTTTCACTATTCTTCACTCAGCCGTCCAGAGCTGCTCTACCTCTCCGGCTGCCTTTGTATTAAAAACTGTTTGACTGCACTATTTTTCTCTTGAACCCATTTAATTAACTGACAAAAATATAAATAAATATATGTTTGGATGTATTTTTAACATGCATTTTCAGAGCTCTTAGAGGTTGAACCCCCGCATACACACACACACACACACACACACACACACACACACACACACACACATTTTCCTTTCAGCATCTTTTCTGCAATAAAGGATAAATTATTTAAAATAACACGACCTTTTATCTCACACCCTTTGAAGGCAGCAAATTAAAAATGTAAATTGGGAGCTAATTAATATGCAAATGTATTCATTCGCTGTTAACAATTAGCAATTAAAGCTGCAGTGTCTAGAAAGAGCACAGACAAAATTAGTAACTTCATTTATCATTTAAAAAAAGAGAGATCTAAAAACGTACATAAAATTCTAATTGACTTTCACAGTATTTCCCTCTGTCACTGCCTTTGTTCACGCACTGCTTTTGAAATATATGATAGCGTGCGTTTAGCGACTTAATTAATGCCACTTTGTGTAAAATATACTGTCCCCTTAAATGCTTGATGTCAAAAATAATGTACACATTCAAGGCTGAGTGGCAATTGCTTGGTTGGAAGTGTGTGTGTGTGTGTGTGTGTGTGCGCGCGTGTGTGTTTCAGAGTGTGTGAACATCACGTCGTACAGCCTCAGCAGTCTGATCCGTGTGTTTGGTTTGTTGCACATTTAACTCTCTGCTGAATTTTAGATTTAGCTCTGCAAGTTTCTCCCTCTGTGATTCTATCAGGGTACAGAGTGTGTATAATAAGAAGCTGGCAACTGAAATGCACACTTTTTGTAACATTTGGGAATCTGGATAATGTGCTCTAAACCAGGCCGTCACTTCAGCCTGTCTGAGTGCACCGTTTGCTGATGGATGCGTGTGTAGAGGGATCCTGGGATTCTTTCATCAGCAGCGTCTGTTCATCGGCGCTAACATTTTTATTTGGTTTGATCGATCTTTATTTTAATCTTTACGATGAAATAAATTGGAATGAGACGTAAAACAGAAATCTGAGTGCTTGCACAGCTACCAAATAATGATCTAATAACTACCCTTCTAAGAATACACAAATTATAATGTAGAAGCTGCGCAGTCCAGACAAGAAAACAAAGTTCTGCTTGCGTGGACGTACATGTGTGTGGCTACAACTCAGCTGTTTTTGGTACTGTTCTGGGAATTTCGGGGGTTTAACCATACAGAGGAAGGTACTTTGTATATGTAAAAACTTGGTGTGTAGTTTAAAGGCTGATTCCTGTGTTTTTAGACCAATTATAGCAGCCTGTATGACACAAAAAGCATGTGAATTGAACAAATTTCACATGTTGATCACTTGTGGAGCACCTTTTCACCTGGTCAAATTTATATTTAGACACATTCTATTTTCTGATATTTCAAAAGGAAATTTAAGATGTGCTAAAAGATCAGCATGTGCATGTAATGTAATTTCACATGTGCACCAGCATGAAGGAAAAGGACATTTAACACACCTGTTTTTGTGAGCAAGGCAAACAGTTCTGATGAGTTTGCGGTTACGCTGGAAGAATTTGGACTCATGACCTGGACATGGACTTTTTTTTTTTTTTCCTTTTGTGTCATTTGATACCCTGGCTTTCCCTTCAGAACAGGGAAGCTGGCTCAATCTTAAAATGAAAGTAGCAGCTTTATTAGCAGATAAGACCCAAATTCTGCACTATGAGCTGAAGCATCTTGAAGGGAAGGAAAACAGAGGCAGCTCTCGCAACACATTCGTCATGAACATGGAGCTTAACGTGGGTCTCAGTGGAAACATTGCTCTTCAGTTTTCACATTCCATCCCACTGCCTTTTCCTTCTCTCTTTCATGTTTCTGATGATCCTCAAATTCTGCTCATTCGGGACAATTACGTCTTAAAGGAGAAGTCAGATCATTATATATTTTTCCTGTTTCTAACAAAGCTTATGAAAAGACTACACGTGTCATCATGTGACCTACTTACCGACCACGTAGGTCATATCAGTCCTATTTGGTCACACATACTCGTCTTGAGTCAAAATGAAGTTTTTTCAAATGTGTGTAGAGTTGTAGAATGTCACTACTGAGGACTGTGAGCAGTCTCCTCCCTTTTATTGGAGACACACATCCGAAAACCTGAGCAAATAAAATCAACACTATGTGTGTGGCTGGATTCCACTGGAATATTTTCTACTATTTATTCATTCATTCTGTCATGTGCATGAACTGGATCCTGCACTTATGTCCAACACATGCAGCAGTCATTTAGGGCCGTTATGAAGTAAAGAACGGCAATCTACTGCAACTCCAAATGAAAACGTGAAGAGGAGAATTACATGATTGACACATTGTTTACATACGCATGGCTTAGCGGATGTAAAGATTCTCTCTGTGAGCCGTTTGGTCATTTTGGTGACAGAGCGTCTCCCCTGTGTGAACCCTCAGTGAGTCCAGCTCTGTAATATTAGCCTACTTACAAAAGCACTCATATTACTTGTGTGACCACCCAACCATGCAAATTCAATTCAGCCTAATAGTGCACCACCAATAGTGCATCACACATGCCATTCAGTTTAACTGCAACTGCTCCGAATTCAATTAGAGGCAGAGAATGTAAAATAGACTCTTTTACACGTAGACGAGGTTTTATCCTTTTTAAGTTATTCATGCTGTTTCCCAAACGGCATTAGAGCAAAATTGTGTAAAACTACAATAGAAAGGCTGTGGAGTCAGTGTGTTTTAAATAAAGCATGTTGTGTCTGACAGTGTGTGTCTGTGTGTGTGGAGGCCGTCTGAATGACAGACTGAAGTGTGTTAGTGGCGGGTCCCGTGGTGATCCTCATCCCGACCCATACTCCCTGCTTCTCTTTTTTTCCGTGTGATCACGGCGGCTGCCTCTGTATGGCATTTCAAATGCGCCACTAACCGCCCCGTTATCGCTGTCTCGGCCTGTAATGAGAGGAGCGACATATGTCCGGTCCCCCTGCTGTTTCCTGATAAGCCCTCACATTCAGACGCATGCAGGAACACTCCTCCACCTCCTCCTTCTCCTCTCTGTGCTTTTATTTTGTATGCAAAACGTGCTAACAACCACCAAGGAAAAAGTGTGGCACTTACTTAGTGACATTTACCTCGCTGCAGACTCTTCCACACAGGGAGGGGGAGGGAGGGGGGGGGTGCAATAACAATCAGCATGCATTTAATTTAAAAGAAAAAAAATGTTCCCTTTAGAATTAGGCGAGCAGGGAAAGATATAGCTTTCTGTGTGTGTGTGTGTGTGTGTGTGTGTGTGTGTGTGTGTGTAAGAAGCCATAACAGTTGTGCCGGCAGACTTCCGCAGTGCAACATTAATGCTAATCAAAAGAGCTGAGAAAGCAGCAGCGGTCTGTAAAAACAGATTTTCTCTTGTCTTTTCATTTCTGGATGCCTCCCTCCCCCCTCCTCAGAGGGATTTATGGATTTATCTTAAGAAAATAACATTTGTGGGTATTGAATCTGACCCCATGAATTTAAGAGAGGCATACGTTGTGTTAAGTTGTGGTAATTGATTTCTCTTCAGTCCACTCAACTGAATAATCTGCAAGAGAAACAACCACTAAGCTATTCATTAGAAGATTTGCCAACATGCAGCTAATTCCGAGCTTATTCTCCAAACATCATGGAAAGAATACAAACTCATTCTGAGCTTGCTTGATTTAGAGTCCTTTTGTGTTTGGAGGGTTGAAAAATACTTCACTTAAAACTAAGAAACTATAGGGATTTTTTCCCTCTCTTAATTAAATTAATCAATAAATCATCCACAATATGAAAGAAGCAAAATTGAACCAATCAGTCTTTTTAAATCCAAATTCTGGCAGGATAGTTTATTTCCTTGATTTTGTAATGGAGGAGCAAACACGATGATGAGAAAGGTAACGTCTTTTGTTGTGATTTCATGAAAAAAAGATTTCTCTGCAGAAACAAATAGATATTTACTTTGGAATTCATCGAGAAAAAAAAAAAAAACCTTCTGTCAAATCACTAATGGTCTGATATCCCATCATGCTTTTTGTTTACATGGTAAATCCATTTTAGATTATGTGTTGTTTTTTTTCCTGCATTTTGTATTTTGTACAAAGGGCCATCAGTGGTGACTTGTTGGATCCTCCAAATATGCATGTATTAGGTGACTGGACAGAACTTTTAAAGCGAAACTTACTCTGGTGTTGTTTTCTGGGAGAATTTTGCCTAAAAAGACAAACTGGTAGTGACATAACATGAGGGAAACCAGCCAACTTTAACAATAAGAAATGAAATGATCTGCACCTGTGTCCAAGAGACCAAACAAACAAGAAGAAAATAGAAACAGAAATTGTGTTAGTGGAAATCTGGGCGTTTCGATGAGTGACCAGTGTGTACATACAGTATCTATGTTCACATCACAACATTGGAAAGTTTGCTATCATGTATCAGCTTAATGCTCGTTTAATACCAGCAGGACTGGTGATCCGTAACAGAAAGTAATACACAAGTATCAGCTTGTGTCAGTTGTAGCTCACACTGCATATTATAACTCTATTATAACTACGTTTATGGTGCTCTAACATTGCCACAGGAGAGAGAGACAGAAAGAGAGAGAGACACAGACAGACAGACAGACAGACAGACAGACAGACAGACAGACAGACAGAGACAATCCGTCACTTTGTTGAATTGTCCGATTTTCTCTACAATTACAATAAAAGCCTTGTGGACTACTGTAATGAAGTGCAGACTGATGCTGAGTGTTCGGCAGCTCTAGTAAACATTGCTTTTAAATCATACACTTCATCTTCTGCATGTGAAGTTTGACTTTACTGATCTGAACTTGTGAACAGAAGGAGACAGTATTAAAACTGGATCAGAGTAGTTTTGTTTCTCTGTTAGAACTTGTCCATATTTACATTATGACTACTTATATCACACTGCTTGATGATGTTAATAAAAAGATTATCAGATGGAACTGTAGATATTTTATCCCTGTCCCCGAGCAGTACCTTCACACAGCTTACAGGCAGGTTGTCCACACACGGCCTCAAAAGTCATCCTGCATAACAGGGGTCACATGACTTGGACTCAAACTCAAGTCACACATTTAATGACATCAAACTCGACTTGACAAAATCAAAAAAGACTTTCAGCTCCACTAAGAGTTTACCACCAGTGATTCCTGACCTCACTTGGACTTGAGCCGTTTCACTTGAAAATAGTTGGTGCCTTTCCCTGCGTGTGGCAGGAATCAGTTCATTTCCTGAATCAACCAATGTTAACGCTATTCATTCCCAGCAAGTCGACGTCTAATTCCCCAGATGTACTTTGTTTGAACCCATCCAACAGCATCCAATCCAGTTGCAGGAAAGAACCATGAAGAACTAACATTATGTTACTGAGCTCTGTTATTGGCTCTGTAGTTAAAATGGCATTAACTTTGGTGAAGACTAGTTCAGGACTCCAAAGTCAAATTTTAGGACTTGGGACTTCAGTGTAAAGACTTGTAAAACAATGACTCGGTCCCACCTCTGCTGCACAACATATTCTGCAGTTAAGATCATATATTGAACAGATACTGCATTGGTGAGGTATCATGTTGCAGCAGCATCCAGTGACCTGGAGTATCCCTATGTCAGAGACTCCATGATGGTTGATGCCTACATGGTTTAAGGAAACGATGTTTAAAATAACGCACCTCAGCATCACAGCAACATCTCAGCCGCCATCATGGTTGGAATAGTGTCTACAGGGAGGAGGGTTACAATCAGAACACGACCATGAATATGACTGTTATTTTCATCATAGATGCAGCAGTGAAGTCCCATCTCTTCATCTGCAACATGCACCAAAGCCAGCTAGCTAGCAGACTGTTTTTCCTGACAGGCAGAGTTTGTGCACCAACACAATGATTTGCCATGATGTAAAATAGTGAAATCTAATGTAAAAAAGAAGAAGAAGAAAAAAAAGGGATTCACAAAATTACAGCCACTTACACTCCCTACTACTGCTGAACGCTGAGCTGAGGCAGAGTCAGCGACACCGACTCGTTTTCTGTGACACAATATGATGCAATTTTGGAAAAAAAAGCTTTCCTTAAACATTCTGAATCTGAGTTTGTGACCTTGTGTCTTGTAAAACATCTAAAATCCTGCATTAACTTTTCAAATGGTCATTTTCAGACAAGGTTAAGTATATATTTCATGAAATATTTAACCTGCAAGTTGCTCTTTAACTGCTGGGCTGTGGATTCTTTAAATGCACCCTCTCAGTCGTCGCTAGAAAGTCATCATTATGGAGCTGTTTTGTATTTCTGTTTTCAGTTGCTATTAATTTCAAGTTAAATGCTAAAACAATGATCGATCAATCAATTAAAAAAAATGCCCCTCTCTCCCTGGGGGAGACACCAACCTTACAGCGCCTGCATTAGCTCCTAATGTGTTCCACAGTTATTTCTCAATTTGAATATAAATCACTGGAGTTAAGCTCGTCGCTCGTGCCAAAACAGTCATGTAGAGACGGAGCTTGATCATCTCAATTATCTTTCTAATCACAGAGTGAGCCAAACAGAAACAGAGAGGGGAGCTGCAGACTTCACAGTCAGCACAGTGAAATCAGAGAGTTTGAGCACGGTGGCCTTCGACCCCTGGGTGGCTTCAACCGATTATTGTTTACCACTCCTATGAAGATGTCACGAACGGCAATACCATTTTATCCACTTACAGCATTTCAAAGAAGTGCAAAGGGGCCCAAGGGTGCAATAAAAAAAGCTTTAAAATAGTCTTCAACACTGGTCCTCAGGGAATCACCCCTCGCCTGAAAAGACCTAATTTAATAAATTTGCTCTTTAGGCATTTGTCTTTTCATTTTGCATCGTCTTATTATGGATTCATTCGCAGGCAGCCCTTTTGGTCTAAATATTGCCCCTCTTAGCTAATGCTTAACCATACATATTTTACTCTTCGAGGAGGACCACCTACATTCGTTTCCATTGCAACTGGGTTCATTAGCACCTCGGAGATAATACGGCGGCTCTATGGTTAATGTAAGCACTAAGTCTCTAATTTTCCACAAATAATTCCCCTTGATCTCAAGGAAAATTTATGCCGTGAGGGGTGGGAGGGTGGTGCCGGTCCAAGTAAAGTAAGTATGTACATAAACTGAATTATAAATGGCAGCTTGCGAGATTCAAGTGAGGCTAAGAAAAAAATAAGTGAGTTTATTTTATTGGAGAGGCAGAGAATATGTGTGTGTGTCACATAATTGTGGTATATGTGTGCAAAACGACAGACTAATAAGGGATTTCTCATATTAGTCTGACCTATGTAGAATTATACATTATGAGAGCAATGCATCTGCAAATATAAGATAGATTTTTCTTTGCATATCATTTATTGGATTTCAAGAGGGAATAAAGACAATCAGAGGGCTTTTTTTCTGAAGGTGAGACAGAACGTAAGGCAAATTGTAGAGGTGCCACAGTTACATGCAAAGTCAATGGAAAGACGTGAGTGGGCAGGATCAGATGCAGAGCCTCCTGGGATGACACAAAGTGATGCGAGGACGCTTTATGAAACCTACAGAGGCAACAAAGACAAGAAAAAGGACCCAGATTGGAGGAAGAGGAAAACAGTAGAACTGGAATAGAATATTTCTCTCGCTAGTTTACAGCTTATTTAGTGCACTGGCTGTTTGTGGTGAATAAACATGCAATGCTCTGTCAGCAGTGACATTTGCGCAAATGACGTGAGATGAGGTGAAAATTTGCTTTGCTTTCTGTCTGAACACACCTTTGAAGCACTCATGCAGATTCAAAGTGGCAGGCTGTCTCTTGTCTCTCAGCAGCCTGAAGCTTGTGGGTGTGTTTTCACTGAGCCCCTAATTTAAATACTCTGCTCTGCTGAGTTATGTTATGTTATGTAAGTCACAGTAGATTGTTGAAGTTCTATTGTGAGAAGTGGGAAGCTGCTTACCATAATCAACTGTTCCTACATTATGTTTTAAGTTCTTTTATTTCTGTTGAGTGGAGTAGAAAATGTTATGAAAACACCTGGTAGAGCTGCGTGTCTTCCCCTCTGTCCCCTTTGTCCCCTGTCCCCTGCCTTTCCTGTCACTGTCACATAATAAAGCAGAGATGTCAAAAAATAGTCTTGAAAAAATAAAAAAGTTTCTGTTTCACGAGGGAATCAAATTTAGCATGATTGGTTGTTACCACATTGCTGCTCCTGGAGATCAGAGGGGCTGCAACAGACACTTCTTTTCATAATTGATTAATCTGATAATTATTAGTCATCAGATATGGATTGATTTATCTACAAAATGTCAGAAACTGCATCAAATCCTCACGACTGAGATGCTGGACCAGCAAACGTTCCTCAACTGTTGCTTAAAAAATGACTGAAACCATCATTTGATTTGATAACTGCTCCAAACTTTCTGTCTGATCCTCTAATCGATTAATCGACCAAATTAATTAATTGACTAATGGATTAATTGACTACTTGTTTCAGCTCTTATCACAGGGCCATTCATTTTATCTCTCATTTTGATGATCAGGACATAAGCAGTAGAAATATGCCAAAGTCATACAGGAATGTGCGTTTGCATGGATTTGATTGGCCAATGTATAGCCTTGCCAGATGAGGTCACATTGTGCTGCAGGGAAAATCATCTCTCTACTGGCACCAGAGTTGGCGGTACCTTGTTACAAAGTAATGCATTAGAGTACTCAGATTACTTGTTGTTGCCATGAGTAACGTAACGTTAATTGTGCAAGTAATCAGTTATTTACGTTTTAAAATAATCAATCCATTACTGTTAACATCTCACTATATTTCCCTATTCCTTTTGTTGCCACAAAAAACAAAAAAAGAAAATCACAACGCAGCCCCACAACACTCACTTTCTATTTACTTTAATGTACTTTGAATAGTTTAACTTTTTTCATTGCAGTTGAACTGCAAAAAAAACAAAAAAACTAAGCTGTATGAACATGATTGTGGAGTCAGTACATTCAAAGGTAGACGCACTGCTTTGCAGCCTCTCAACAATATTACCAAGATAAGCACGGACTCATGAAGGGGTTTTCATTTTTGTACTCCAGCAAGTAACTTTTCTCAGTCACAGAACAAGTTACCTTTAAAAGTAATGTTAGCCAACACTGAATAGCATAATCTAATAAAAGCAGAAAATGTCTTACTTATTTTACTAAAAAGAAAAAAAAACTAAAAATCCAATATATTAAACTTATTCAGCAGCATTTATTATGCTCATATGGTGGTACTCCTGTAACTCAAAATTCAGGTCAAATACTTGTACCAGTACCACTGCATCCTAAGCTTAAGCGACCTTAATGACTGAGGGGACTGCATTTGTTCAAGCAGTGATTATGTGAGTCTGAAGAGACAGTCCCTTCTCAATAGTCCATATGATCTATAGTTAACATCCCCCAAAAAATGCAGCAATGCACCAACAAAGAAAGAGAAGAAGCTAGCTAGTAAACATGGATAAAAACAACACAATATGTGAAATGTTGGAGGGACATGAGCAAGGAGCAAGGAAATGCATTCTCCATATTTGCTTGGCTTCAAAGTTTCGGATGTTGAATAATGATGTAATGTCATTGATTTAGAACAAGAACTCTTACAAAATTCTTAGTATTGCAAGTCTTTTCTATCAAAACAAGCACGTTGATGTGACACACCATAAACTGCAAAGAGCAAGAATTAATAGAAAGACAACAGATCCCCATCAGATAAATTAGTGTTACAATAAATATTTGTAAACTGATGAAGCCTCTTGCTCAGTATTAACTTAGATAAAGTGTGGTACAGCACTCTGCATGTGTGTAGCTTACAGCTGTGAATTATTTGCATTCACGCTAACTTGAGCCCTGCAGTTAACCTGCTCTTAGCCTCTTGTTTGCAGTGAAGATGTTGTTAGCGTTCTGCAGCAATAAGCCTGATTGAGGCTGATGGAACCAAATGATTCAAATTATCCAAGGAATTCTCAAATGTGTGTATGCACACACTCACGGTGTCATGGTGAGTGTGTGTGCGTATGGTTCATGTTGGTGCTCCAGAATCAGTATTTCAGTCTGTCTGTAAGTTGGTGCTGTTACATGAAGGTGCCTTTGTTTTAATAAAACCTTGAGTGTGTGAGGCTTGCACCAGCTTATACTGTTGATATTAAGATCTTTTCTGGAGCGCTGTAATATCACTGCATGGTACAGTTATTTTATGAGCAGAGTTGCTGATGCTGCATAGGAGAACAGGGTTACACACACTTCATTTAAAGCAATGTTTCACAAGTCTCATCAGGTTTAGACCTCTAGCATGATGATCTGTTGTCACTGTTTGAATTCATTCGTTTCATCTGAGTCATTTTTTGAGAGGGTAAAACTATGAAAAAAAATAAATAAATAAGCCTTTTGTGTGAGATTTGTTTCTCATAACTTCCTTCCTGGGAAATCATCTTGTGACCCCTTGTGGGGCCCCCGACTACCATGTTGGGATTCACTGAACAAAACTAGTGCAGTGTAACTAAACTGCTGCAGACACATTTGTGAGATCTGAGGCAAAAATCATTAATATCAGCACAGAATCATCTGCACATTGTAGGTCAAGCCACATTTTGAGGCTTGGTTCAGAGCCTCGATTCAAAGTTGAACATGTTTTATTTTAGCCATAAACTCAATGCTGTAGTTGGAGGACAAATCTCCGAGACGGGCTGTACCCAATGAGAGCACAACAGGGAACTGGAGTGGGAAGGAGGGATGCAGTGGACACGCACACACACACACACACACACACACACACACACACACACACACACACACACACATGTTTTAAATCATTTACATCAGTCAATTATCTCTGGTCTAAGCTCAAAATTAGGACGTCTTGTCTGAGATCAGTTGTGTAAGTTTTGCGCCCCCATGTCATCGTGATCATAAAAAAATGTCTCACGTACAGAAGTTCTGATTTTGTCTTCGAAAGTCCTCCGATTGATTTTAATGTCCATGTGATTCACTTGAAACCTCGCTGCAATTACTGTACTTCTTCGGGGACACACATTTTGACACAGTGTTGGGAAATCCAGTCAGCTAGTGCTCCGCAGAATGAGCGTTGGTGGCCACTGATCAGCATCAGTCACAGGAACTCAAACTTCAACAGTAAATCCAACAGAAAGACTCTCCTCATGCTGTTTGATTGACATGTACAAAGACTAACACTTCTATGTGAAGCAGTGTACCTGGAGCTGTTGCAGGATGTGCGCTCTAGGCTGGACCTGGTGTCTGCTGCAGCTCTGCTGGTAGGCCACCATTACCTCTGTCAAGGTGAGGCAGCTGTCAGCTAAAATAGAAGAATACACTCATTCACTGCTTTAATGCCTCTGTGTCCCAGTGAGCCATCAGCCGCCATTCAAAAGTGCTTCAGGAGCTCAGAAATGCTGTACCGTAAACTGTGCTGTGCTCTGTGTGCGTGTGTGTGTTTGTGTGTACTACAGGGAAGATGGCAGTCAGGGAGAACTTAGAAGGACATGAATGTCTGAACAATAAATCAACCAATCAAGCACTTCAATTCATCAACCACAGCCTTACGGGATGGGAAATTCCAGATGTGGGAGACGACAGAGGATTTTACGACTGAAACGCTGAAACATTTTGATCTCTGTGTATCCTTCAAACGCTGGACTGCTTTTCAAGTATTTGGAGTATAAAACATTGATGATAATGAGATGATAAAACAAAGATAAACAAAGACCAGCTATTCATGAAATTTGAAAGTAGTTACACTATTGTTTTTTACTCCCTTTAGTCTTAATTATTGGCATTATTATTAGTGTGAGAGCTGGCACAGCTCTTCTTTATTAGTATTATTTAGACATTTCTCGGCTTCTATCTACTCTGCACTGTTTGTTGTAGAACCTTTGTATCAGTGTCAAAACATACACCTTCTTCAGGAGATCTATGCAATTGTCATTATGCTCACATGTTTCAGTGATTCTAGATATGTTTTTTAAAATATTAAAATTTAAAGTTGAATTCTATGGGAAGCATGGTTGAAAATTGAATCTCAACAACTGTTAGTGGTGAAGCATTTATTCTTTATGGACGGGTGCCCCACCTGGAAATGCTTAACTTATTATAGCATGGTAAGACTAGCACCACCATTTGGTCAGTATTACCCATATTAATAACAGTTATTACACTTTGAATTTTGGCAAATAACTCATGAACCTTGTGGTGTAGTAAAGAGTTGTGCTGATATAGACCACACCCATTTGTTCCAGTAATTCTTCTGCCATTTTGAATCGTTTGGTAAACGCATTTTTAGCTTCTTCTGGTGCATATTTCATCTTATCTTCACCAAACTTGCTGCATACCATAAGTACATAACCCAAAACAAAACATATGAATCTGTTTTGGATATCACTGACCATTTGTCTGTTGGTTACTAAACTTCTGAAGGTGTGGCTTGACACACTTAACAGGCCATAACTCTTCCAATTTGAAATTTTACTTTAATTTTACTTTTTACTTGAAGTTGTAATTCTGTTGACAAGAGCTGGAATCATTTTAGGAAGAAATTAGCTTATCTTATTATAAAGACTGGAAGCAGGGAATCAGCTAGCTGGCTGTGTTCAAAGTTCTCTAAAGATCACCAATTAACACACTGTATCCCATTTATATGTACACAAACCAAAATGTAAAAATGACAGTTTGTGGTTCCGGGGAGCTATGTTATGTAGCTTCTTCTGGATGAGATATATGTAGTTACAGCACGTGACTGCACAGATCCACAAGTAACATAACTACCTTTATGCCCTGCTGAAAACCATACGAGTGGAAAAAACTATAAAGATTGCAATAAATATTCATGCATTTGCATTTATTATTGCATTTTTTGCATTGTGTATATTTTAATTTTGAATGTAACATTACTTTTTAATGACATGATATTCATCTAAAACAAGCTACACACCAAATATCCAGTCAATGGCTACTTTAATACAGATGATGAAAGGCCACCAGAGTGGCATCATGATGTCAAACCAGACTAATATTTAACTGAACACATGGTGAAGCAGCAGCTTACCCTCTCTGTCAGCGTTCTTGTGCTCAGCAAATCCTGACACAATCTGTTCGTCAGGAGGGAAAGACACATGCTTCTCTCCTTTACGTCTCTTCTTCTGGTTCTTGTTGGCTTTTTCTGTTCCATCATCGCTCTGCTCATCATTGTCACTGCAGCGGGTCATCCCTCTGTTTAGGACTCCACCATGGAGCGTTCAGTTGTTATTTGAAGAGATGGTTCACTTCAGTTGAAGCTGTAAACAGTCAACGTGTCAAAAACCGCTGTTGCCTGTCACCTGTGGGAGCCATGGCAACAGTTACTGAAGTAATGCTAATTTAAAGAGTGTGCAACAGTTGATGAACAAACAGTTGGACCGTTGGACTTGTTGGATATGAAGTGCAGCTCTCTCCACTCTGTGATCACTTGGAAAGAAAAGACACTAAAGAAACAATATCTTATTCATGAGTTGTGCACCGGGTTGCAAGTGAAACCCAATATGTTTGTATTAAATGACATGTTGAAAATAGGTAAGGCTCTGCACATTCACACACCTATTCAGCATTTACAGCAACATTTAGGAATATATACCCCATAAGAAGGGCAGGTATGACACCGGAAAGTATTATGTGCTGTATGGTAAACTCTATATACTGTATATATACAGTATATGTGTATATATACGTTCATTACTGTTTTATTAGGTGCACAGCCTCAACCCCGATTTAAAAAAGTTGGGATTCTGTGTAAAACATCAATAAAACAGAATGTGATAACCTGCTAATCCTTTTTGACATATACTCAATTAAAACAGCACAAAGACAATATATTTAGTGTTTGACCATCAGCTTCATTGATTTTTGTAAACATGCTTATTCTGAATTTGATGGAGCAACATTTTTCAAACAATTTGGGACAGGAAAGTAGGATGACAGATATACTAATTCTAGGAATACAATGTGCAGTCACGGACTGAAAACTTCTACATGCGCTGCTACTGACGAGGCTTGCACTGCGACGTCCTGAATAACCACGACCATCTTGGTGAAGTACCAAGTTTTTAGGGAGTCCCATTTTGGTACAGCTCATGAAGAGATCAAGATGCATCTGAACCTCACAAAAGATATCACCTGACAATTCAGTTAGTGTCAGTGCTACTGAGCTTTTCAGCCTTTTTTAGCTCATTGTTTTGGCTTCTCTGGCCCATAAAATCCTACAAATGTTTTATGTTCATGTTACCTGAAAAGTGTGTTTTTATTGGATTTTACGCATTGCTACCCATAAAAAGAAATGTGTAATAAGCAGTATCCTTTATTTTATGTTTTTGCTTTAACTTATCATGAAGTATAGTACTGATTGCACAACGTAATGGCTGTATAATAACGACACCATCAGCATTTAAATCTGTTCCCTATAGGCCTTGCTTTCAAACAAATATGTGCAAATCATTCAAACCCCCTTTGCCAGTCAGTCAATCAGTATTCAGTATATTATTCACATTTCAATATGCATTGTTTGTTTGTGGTTATTATTGGCAGAATGAAATAAGGAATACAATAATAACCATAGCAATAATTCCCATATAATTTCCATTGGGGGGAGACCTTATCGCCTGATAGCATAGCCTGATTCTGGTAAAAAATAATAATGTTGAATGTTCTCCTGATGTTTGAATTGGGAAAGTTATATGTCAAAATTACAGAGTAAGTGCTGAGGTCAGAGATGGAATTATTGCTGCATCCTGAGTATGATATAATTAATTCCACCGTTTTCCTACTTTTATCAGCTGTTGACACACCAAAGAAAAACACTTGTGGCGACAATCACATTTATCAAAAACTCTTGAGACATGAAGGGCAAACAAGAGATGTAAGCAATACAAAATCTACACGAAGTGGAAATAATTGATATGAAAGAATGAGAATGAACACAGATAGGAATCAGAGAGATAGCAAACATTTGTGAATTGCATTTTTGTATTCTGCATGAAAACTTTTTAGGAGCTTTTTCATTGACAGCACATCATGGGCTTTACTCAGTGCACCCTGCTGGCCTTGACTGAATCTCTCTGTGGCCACAAGATTGTAGGATTTATAGTTGGTCATTGCTGAACTTCCTACAGCAGCCAACATTGACTACTCTCCTTGGAAGACAAAAATCTTTGAAGTTGAATACCTGAGAAAATGTAACACTACAAACACGCGAGCAGCTCTGTGAGGTTGTGCTGAGACAGAGCAGTGCTTTAACTAAATGCTAATCAATGACAACATTAACTTGCTGATGTTTAGCACGTAATGTTTGCCATGTAAACAATCTTAGTCTTTGCATTCTACCATTTGGCCATGAATGTTATTGGGCAAAAATTTTGTTTTGATGGCCAAATGCTTCCTGGGGGGAACATGAACGTCAGACTTTCATAGCAATCCATCTGACAGTTATTGAGATATTTTTTCTGGATGAAAGTGGTGGATCAACTAGATATTGCCATCTAGAGACACGCCCAATGAAAGAATATGTTGGTAAAATCAGGTTTAACTGCTCCTCACTGCTGTTTACACTGACTAGCTTTTGTTTTGAAATCAACCTCTCACCACACTGACAATACAGCAGAACTGACTGGAGAAGGAAATTCAAAATCATCCCAATTTGACGGAAGCAAAGTCATCTGTGATTGTTGACTGAGTAGATTTGTAAGTGGGGCGTTAAATCAAACAAAATGTGTTTTGTTTTTAGTCAGTCATGCACCACAAGAGCACATCCCAAATTGCATACCTGCATCATAACCTTATTTTGAGACAACTTCCTGTAAAGATAAGTTAAAATCCAGTTTTAAGGCCTTTATTGTTTCAGTATTATACTTACAATTCACATTTTACAAAATGAAACCTTACTTAAATGTTACTACAAACTAATTACTAACTAATACTGACACAATGCACAGAGATTTTGAGAACTGAGTGTGAAAATGGGGGCCCACAGCTCATTTCTGTTCCTCTGTGTGCTAATGCATGAAGGACCCTGATGTGTTTTGGTGTGTTAATAATTGCTAATGCACCAGCAAGCTGCTCAGCAACTAAATGTCACTTGCAAAAAAGATTTGAGCACAAGACATTACTTCACGGTTAAGTAAAAAAGAACAATACTAACACAAATGTCTTTGACGGATGATTATTAGTCTACTTTTAAAGATATTACTGCTCCTTGACAGTGTGTTGACATAAAAATAGACATTCATTTTATGTCTGACGTGCACTTGTAGCATATGTAACCATAAAATAGGGGAATGCTTTCTTCCTTACCTATTCAGTAAACCCAAAAGTCACAAATTCCCACCACCTATTTCAAGAGTTTTAGCTCTTACGCTTACGAAGAATCTCAGTCGTAACTTACGCAGCGTAATCGACCAATAGAATAGCAAAGTGTCGTGACGCCACTTCCTGACCGGTAGTTTTGCGGGAAGTTTGGTCCATACACTGCTTGACCTACAGCCTGCAATAAACAACAGAATCAAGGTGTGTATTCATCTCGTAGTTTGATAAAATGTGTACGTGTCGATTTTACTGACAACGTCGCAGATATTCCGGAGCTTTTGTTTTCAAACATCATCATTTAAGCTAGCAGCTAACGTGAGATATAGATGCTAACGAGACAGCTCTGTTAGCCTAACAGCTAAACTTAACCGTCTTTATGAGAACGTTACCTTAGTAGTATTCACCACCTAACGTAGCATTTTGTTGACGTAGTCTGCCCGTAAACGTTGTTTGTTGTAAACCAGGACGCTGTTAAATTTGCACTTCACATACTGGGAGTTATAGTGTTAGCTAAAGCTATGTTATTGTACAGATACTTGACGTTACTAACAGGTGAACGGGCGAACTTAGGATGCAGTAACCAAACTTCGCTAGTAAACAGAAGAACATGACATGCAGCAGTTAGGGCAAAACGTCCCTTTCGTGTTAAAACGAGGTCATATGGTAACTCGTGGGTCTGCTCTCGGTGTAAAGTTTAGTTCTACTCAACTGCGCTGTGAACCCCTACATCCAAAATGCTTTCGAGATGGAGGAGCACTAAATTCTCAGGTGACTGCGTTTCAGATGCCTCCAAAGGGCAAGGGCAGAGCTCCGGCTAAAAGGAAGCTGGCAGAGGAGTTTCCACCCGGAGAGGTCCTGACAGACACCGCAAAGAAGGTGTGGAAGCTGGGCCATCCAGTCGGCCAGGGGGGCTTTGGTCTCATATATTTGGGTAAGAACAGATGGAAGGCAGATGACCTATGCCAAACAAGCAGTGCTAATGGACATCTACAGGTTATTTGACTGCATCTTTATCATTCACCAGACTTTGTTTTTCTCAGACAAAACTTAATGTCTTATGCTTAGCTGTTTCATGTATTTAAATCCAACTTTGTATCACTAAGATATAACCTACAAAGTCAGACATTGAAGCAATTTTACGACTAAGTAGAGAAATTATTTCCTTTCTTGTTCACCAGCTGATGAGAATTCTGCCAGACCTGTGGGTGCGGATGCTCGCTATGTCATCAAAGTGGTAAGACAAAACAACCCCAAACATCAGCTGTAATAGTCTGTTTTTACATGTGTTTTGTTATATACACTGCATATTCACATGCACAGCCCACTTCAGTGAGTACAAATCAATGTTCAGTTACATGTTGTTTCCGGTTGTTTCTGTTTTCTTCTAAAGAAGTTGTCAAATGAATTCACGTAGTTAACAGTGCAGCATTTCACTGCATTTGCGAGTGAAAATAAGAGTTAATGATTGTGATGGCTTATTTTGAATGGACTGAGAGTTTCTGTACTTCCAACAGAGCGATGTGTCTTCTCTCTAACTGACTTTATTTATATCATGTCAATAATTTCAAGGCAGGATTAGTAGGATTTTCCTAAAAACATTGTATAGACTCATAACTCAAAAATAATCCCTCTCAGTCATCACGTATGACTCATTTAAGTGTGTTGTTGCAGTGTCTGCATCTGCAGAGACCTTGGCCTCTGCCTGTATTTATTTATTTTCCTGTGGTCACAATGTTTCTGTCAGTCAGCCTTTAGACAGTGGGTGTGTAGCCACCAGCCAATAGCACCGCGCAGGGCAGAAAAAGCACGGCAACAGGGCGCAAGATCATGAGCAGCTTGCATCCAAAAGGAAGCTACGAAAATGTGGCAGCCGGGGAGGAGAGGCTAACTTTGAATCCTGTTTACAAACTGCAAGACAGATCCTCCTTATTCTGTTTTTAAGTTCATAAACACTCTAGTTAGTCAATGATGACAGTGGAGCAAATCAAATAATCAGAACTGTTTCTGACTTATGTCTTGCTTGTTGCGTGTTATTTGTTGTCTGCACTGGTACTTATATTTTTTCATGTGATTTAAAAAATGTATGAAAACATTGATAAATGTCCAGCACGTGTCCAAGGTGGCGTCTTCAGTGGGCTTGTTTGTCCAACCAACAGTCGAGCACCCAAAGATATTCAGTTTACTGTCACAGAGGACAAAGAACAACAGCAAATACTCACTTTTGAGAACCAATTAAAGTAGGCAAATTTGTTTATATGTTCATGTGCAGCTTTTAACATGTCTGACAACACGTTATCCAGTCTTTGTGTAGTTACTTGAAATGGGCTTGGTGTGTCATTCCCTCAGAGTGTGTTCAGACCAACAGAAGCACTGCATCAAAAAACAATTATTTCTCTTTAATTTCATCTGGCAAAAACATGTAAACTTAGCTAAAGTTTTCCCCAATGTAATGCAAAATGATCCAGCAAGGCGCTTCACTGTATAATCACATTTGTGCAAGACCAAAGTCCCAGAGGAACACCTGAATGCTTGAATCTAGACATAAATGTACCCCTTATTTTGTCCACAGGAGCCCAGTGACAATGGACCACTGTTCTCTGAGCTCAAGTTTTACATGAGAGCTGCTAAGCCTGATCTGAGTAAGCCACCTGATCATTCCCTCTAAACACAAATACACCAACACAAACAACTGGAAGTATGTCACTAAGCCAGGGTTAGCCTTGCGATCGCAGCACAGCATCGTCTCTCACTACCAGGGCAAACAAATAAAAGAAATCCAACTTGCTTAATTAAAAAAGACAATCTTGTAGCTGAGGCACGGCGGGGCCCTGCAGAGGAAGGGAAGCTTTTGGTGGCGGCGCCATTGGCCCCCAGGCCACAGCTTTGCATTTTATATAATAACAATCCAAATGTCAATCTCCCCTGACAATTAGCTGTTATATTACTAAGGAACCAAAGGCTCATATTTTATTCATGCTGGAATCTCACGTTGTTGGTAAATATTTGTCCCAGCAGCAGATTAGCTTGCGGCCGCGCTGCCCAGCTCCCCCCCACGGAATCATACTGTTATTACTTTGAGCATCACAGCCGTCACCCACACCCATTCCAGTTAGCAGTGTATTCACAGGAAGTTCTTGTCAAACTGCATTGATTTACATGGTGTGCATTTCATAGATTTATACTCATAGAAAGCACTGCAAGCATTTCTGATACGTTCCCTCTTGTCCTGCAGTTCAGAGCTGGATGAAGTCTCGCAAGTTGAAAAATCTGGGAGTTCCCAGGTACTGGGGCTCAGGTCTGCATGAGAGAGGAGGGAAAAGGTAAGACTTCGACCAGGGCCGCTAACAGAGGCCCCAGTACCCATCCCCGCTCACTCTTTCAGCCTTTTGGGGAAAATGTTCATTTTTATGCCTCCGTGCAGGTGAGACCTGTGGCCAGAGGCATCACTCTGTCAGTTAAAGATTGCCTTCAGGTTTCATCTGATTTTCCTCTGAACCTGTGGAGGGCGAATGTAACAGTTCATCGGAAAGTTCTGCTGTTTTCTAATGCTAAATGTCAATTGTTTTTACTGCAAATGACAGCACAGCTACACCAGCAATTCAGCAGCACTTCAGATACTTCAGAAGTACTAAATAAGTGTTCTGTGTACTTTCCAGGTACAGGTTCATGGTTATCGACAGGCTTGGCACAGACCTGCAAAAGAAGTTTGAAGAGTGTGGAAGGAGGTTCCCCAGAAAACTGGTCTTGCAGCTTGGCCTTCGACTGGTTCGTTATTTCATAATCAAATGCTTCCAGTTCACTTGCAAATTTCCCACTGAATTGCAATCAAGTGGTAAACAACAGCTTAATAGAATAATAGTCGTGATTCCCCTACTGTTGCGTAGGAAGGCAGCCAGCCCCCTGTGGGACCCTGCACCCCCCCGAAAGAAACAAAATATTTTATTTATGTCGTGGTGAATTCTTCACTTTCAGGCTTTTATGTGCAGAGGTCTTTACTTTGAATTTTTATTTGGAAGTCACAGGCTTGTTTGCACTTTTTTGTCGTTCCACTCATCCTCTGCCATGTGTTCCTGCCGCCGTCGTTATGGTCGTTACAGATGCAGAAGTCACTGACGGTGAAGATTCTAACATTTGTGCAATAAGGATTAACTCAATTCTCGTTGCGCATTTAATGATGTTGCACTGTCTGGTCGATTTATTGTACCACTGTTATGTTGGTAAAGACATTTTTCAGTAATTAGCCTGTTCAGAAATTAGCCTTGCAAAGTGTTAGCTACCTGACTAGCATACAGTTAATGTGGTTTCAGTGCAATATTATAGCAACAGTGGTTATTGCCACAGTTAGATCTAGTCTGGGTATTGCCATCATTGGGCCATTGCACTTACACCATGTATTAATACATTTTCTGTTATCTTTTTTTCCTTCTTGTGCTAATATTAAGGCAGATCACTGTTGTCTTTGTTTAGCTTGATATTCTGGAGTACATCCATGAACATGAGTACGTGCATGCGGACATTAAGGCATCCAACCTCATGCTGAGCCACGGTGATTCCAACCAGGTTAGTAGAAGCTTCATAGAATCAGATTGCTTTCTATTTTAGGGAAATGTGATGGAAATGTGCTTCCAAAACCTTCAACTTTTAGTACTCAGAATTTTTTAAAAAGGCCATATTATGCTTTTTGGGGTTTTCCCTTTCCTTTAGTATGTTAAATAGCTTTTTATGCATGTGAAATGTCTCCAAAATTACATAGCCCAAAATCCATGCCAAAGGGAGTTACTCTTTCCCAGAGAAAACACTTCTCCTGAACTGCCTGAAATGCCTGGTCAGTAGTGCAGCCATGCCCTCCGTCACTATGTAACACAGCACTACCTCCAGCTGCGTGACTGTCCTCTGCCTAGGTGACCGTCCTGCATGCTTTGCTTTCTGTTAAATAATGGAGTACTTGGTTTAATGCTGATAACAGTTTTTTTATTTTGTTTTTTGTTTGTTACTGCTGCAGTGCTAGCTTAGCTAGCTAGTGTTAGCTTTGTTGTTACACGAAGCCCGTTCTGTTCCAGGATCCTCGAGGGAATGTGTGCGTGTTACTGCTTTGTGTAAATTTATTGCGCTGATGGTAAAAAGTGAAAAAAAAATGGTCAAACTGTAGGAATAATTTTCTTGCTTGCTCAGACCATACAAAGTCCTTTACGAAGCTGTAACGTTACTGGCACACTGGGCAGTGAGGTTCGCACATAAGCATTGGTGAAGTTTTTATTTAATTTTTTTTATTTTATTTTATTTCATTGTGAAGATAATCACAGTGGAAGTACAGCTAGCTGGAAGCTAAAACACCATCAGAGCTGATGGGAAACACAGTGAATGGTGCCTGCTCAGGCCTGTGTGAATCTGACCAATCAGACGGGGCTAATCAGAAGGGGGACTTTCAGGAGGACTCAATCTAAAACAGTGTTTCAGACAGAGACTTGTGGTGTTGCAGTAGCGGAAAAAGGAGAAAAATATAGCTTTTTTTTTAAATATTAAAGCATGTAAACCTATTCTAGCAGACACCTAAAGTAAAAGTAGGAGCCTGAAATTGAGCATAATATGGCCTCTTTAATGTTGGGAAACTAAAGTGCTCCTCTGACCTCAGCACTGCTTCTTGAAAGCAGGGAGATGATTGTATTTTTTGATCATAACACACTTGTGCTGCTTCATTAGATTCAATTAAGTCTGGAAAAGAAGGAGGTGTGTGTGTGTGTGTGTGTGTGTGTGTGTGTGTGTGTGTGTGTGTGTGTGTGTGTGTGTGTGTGTGTGTGTGTGTGTGTGCGTGTGTGTGTGTTCCAAAGAGGGGGAGATTAGATGGTAGCAGCTAAGAGGTTTTTCTAGCAAACAAGGCAGGAGCAAATATTTAATTTGAAGATTAATAATGTATCATTGGTGCTGTTATTAAATAGCTATTTATAAATGATAAAATCGCCCCCTGAGGATTTTAATATTAGGTAAGGTGTTTTTTTTTAGCTATACTATTTTGATGTTTTCCCCTGGCATTACTGGGATGTAGATTTTGTATTATTATTGTATGTTTCTTTATTAACGCCAGTAACCAACTGTAGTATGTAAGCATGGAGCAGACTAATTAATAATAATGAAGCTTGTGTAGGTGGAATTACAATTTAAATTCTAAAAGCGTGGCGTCATCTGCGCCCCATGCTTTCAGTCTTTGTGCTAAGGCAGGCTGAACATGTCCCTCGCTTCTCTCTGGCTATATTGCTTAAAGTTTTTTTCATTTTAATAAGAAAGTTAGATTTCAGGAAACATTGTTCTTGGTCTGTGCATGTGTGTGTGCGCCTGTATCAATTGGTGTGTTTGTGAATTGTAGGTTTACTTAGTAGATTATGGGCTGGCATACAGGTATGCACCCGACAGTGTCCTGAAAGAGTACAAGGAAGACCCCAAGAGATGTCATGATGGCACCATCGAGTTCACAAGCATCGACGCCCACAAAGGAGCATGTAGGTACAAATACTGCTACTACAAATGCCAGGTGGAGTTATGAGCACAGTTTTTCGATCCAGGCTGCCAGTCCTGCGATGTAGTGAAACATTGTTTACAACACACACACACACACACACACACACACACACACACATATATATATATGTATTTAACAAGGTGTCATAATTTTAGTGTGATGTTAGCATTTTGGTAAACCTACAGAGTGGTTATCTTTGTGTTATTAAGCTAACGTTAGCTGGAAAAGCTTTACTTACTTACACGTAAAGTCATGTCACTCACATGAGCACACCTTGTCAGAATGCGAGCAGCTGAGCTGTTGCTATTATTTTTTTCTAGTATAAAATGTATTAGCCAAGTTAGTTAAGAAAGCTGGGAAGTTGTATTACAGATGGTACAATAAGAAGATCAATATCTGTCTCATGTCTGTGTGTGAAGTACAGAGGTGGAGTCTGGGTCGTTTGTATGGATCAAACTCACAATATGCAGCATGTTGTGAGATGTAGTTTTGAACTATCAGGCTAGCTGTTTCCCTCCCTTTCCAGTCTTTATGCTAAGCTAGGCTAACCATGTCCAGACTCCACCTTCATACAACACATAGGAATGAGATTATATTAATTTTCTCATCTTACTCTGGGAATGAATGCAAATAAGTGTATTTTGTAGGATGTGGAACTACTCCCTAGATTGATTTGTTTTAAGTAGTGCTGTCAATCGATTAAAATATTTAATCGCGATTAATCTCATGAATGTCATAGTTAACTCGCGATTAATCGCAAATTAATCACACATTTTTATCTATTCTAAATGTCCCATTAATTATCATTTTAATACTCTTATCTATATGGAAAAGTGGATAGGCTTGCTTTGTGCAAATGTTTTTTATTGAAAACAACAACGTGTAGTGTTATATTTCACACTAACATTCTCACTTTGAGCAGTCATTCACATTTGAAGCAAAATCTCACACAATTTAACACTGTCAATAAACAGATGACAAAAAAATAAATACTGGGTTACAAAAAAGCCCCTTCAACAACCCTTTCTAAGGGAGCAAAACAGGGTGATACAAGATAAAGTTACAAAGTGCACATCAGCCTATAGTGCAGTTAAACCATGGCTTCAACTTTCCTTTCTTAAATTTCCTTAAGCCTTACTTGGCTATGGCTGCAGCAAGCTTGTTCTTAGTTGCAGTACCCATATGCCTCTGTTGAAAGCCATCCATTGTCACCTGGTTTTGACAAGGAGGCGGCGGAGAATTCGCATTAGCCGTGTGTTTGGCCATCAAGTGGTATTTCAGACTGGATGTGCTACGGTGATAACTCAATTCACACCGACAATACACACAGATAACTTTGGTCTTGTCAGTCGACCCATCTGGCAACTTTTTGAAACTAAACTTTCCATTCAGAATCTTGTTCGCATCCATTTCGGCGTTTTGCGCTTGACATCCACACAAACCAGTAGCCTACTCTTTAACAGCTAGCGAGCAGGTGAAACCAAACACGTGTATGGGGCGTACCTATTGTTTTGTTTCCGGTTTACAATCGGATCCTGTAGTTTTCCTAACGTTACTAGCAGTGGCCACAGCTTATAAAAAACTACAAGTTCACTAGGTCACAATGAACGTTAATCTCGTGATTAAAAAAAATGACGCCGTTAAAATTGGTTTGCGTTAAGGCGTTAATGACGCGATATTTTTGACAGCGCTAGTTGTAAGATAAAATCAGAGAATACAAGATTCAGTATATGTTGTTCATAAATGGTAAGCATTACATTTCCTCCTTTAATGCTGGTATTGCTATTAATCCCTGTACTTAAAAGAAGCTGCTGACCGTGTTTGCTGTTGCTCATGTTGTTATTTGGGTTCAGCTGCGTGTAGGCGGAGTGACCTGGAGATCCTGAGCTACTGCATGGTTCAGTGGCTGTGTGGACGCCTGCCCTGGGAGGACAAGCTGCAAGACCCCGTCTATGTCAGAGACTCCAAAATCAGGTGGGAGGCACACCTGCATTCACTGCACATGTCATCTCTGACTGCTTTTATGAATGCATGAGGTTGTCTGCTTCATCCAGCTAAGAAAAAGTGTGAAATTTGGAAAATTCAATATTATACAAAGCATTTTTGCAGTTTTTTGTCTCCAGTAGAATAAGGGGATTTAAACTGAGTTTCCAAACTTGCAGGGAAACTCATGCTACTTGTTCCTCCCTTACAGAAGTCAAGAAAACATCTCTGAATTTATGACCAAGTGTTTCTCCCCTCAAGACAAGCCAGGTAAGCACACATGCACACACTCTCACACAGGTGGCAAACACAGGGGTGAGGGAAGACTTCATGGCCAATAAGGACTGAAAGCCACTTAAAATCAACTAGTATTACCCTCGACCGTCCAGATTCTTCAGCTGCTTAATGGCCCAATATGGCCCTTTGTTCTTTCCGTCTACCTAATAATTCACCAGACCACAGGGTCACACCAGTCCTACAGCAGCATGAGCATTTATTGGTTACAGAGTTTAAAGCTTCCATCGCTACGATGGATTTTTGTCAGTTGGAATCCAGAGGGGCCATGTGTATGATCAGTGCAATGACAGTCTGACCATTTGGAGCACCAGGAGTTTTCCCATTGGGCTGCTTGTCAGTTTGAACCAAAGCAACGCAAAATCTACATATTTTTAAAGAATCCCATCCTCCGCTTAAATAGAAAAGTGCTGTGTGGCTGCACCTCCCTGCTGTTGGGTTTTACATCTGCCAGCCTCTTTCTCCCAGCCAATTACTTTTGGTCATGTCCATTCTAACTTTACTTGGACCTCGCCCCTTTGCCACCTCTGTAGCCTGGGACTTCCACCGGGTGTGTATTTGTGACGTTGCCTAGGTGTAACCGGTGGACTCCGGTGAACTCTGCGATGTGTTGTGATTAAGAGGCCCAAACCATGGATGTCTTTGGAGGCGGTCTCCATTTATTTTTAGAGCTGACAGCAAGAGGTAAAAAACGGAATCCTCCATCAAATGTAGTCATAAAACTTGAGCCCCTCTCCCATGGAGTACAGCAGCAAAAAGGGCTAGGCCATGTTACATTCAGTTAAGCGCAATCAAACACAGAAAACATACGTGACAGCAAGAGGTAAAAAACAAAATCCTCCATCAATTGTAGTCATAAAAGTTGAGCCCCTTCACAAATTAAGTGACACAGGAAGTTGTTAGAATATTATACAAGTTTAGGCTGAAAAATGAACTTATTAACATAGCTTAACAGCACTAAAACACCAACGTTACAGCAAGAGCAATGATGCTTACCTCTCCCATGGAGTACAACAGCAAAAAGGTCCGAGGTAAGGCAGGAGACACCCCTTTATAGGAGGGGTACCCCCAAAGGTGAACATAGGGGTACAGAAACTGAGTATTAAACGTTCCACCTCATGACTACGGAGGCCTAAGTGTGTCAGGTAATAACAACAGAAACAAGTTTTGTGTAATTAAAATACTTAATATTACAACTGTACATCTGGCTTCTTTACACATATTACTGCTGTATAAATGACCCTGTTATATTGGTGACCAGCACTTGCGTTTCAGAAGCAAAATTTTTTGCCTGAAGAGCTTTGTTGACTTGCTCAGATCATGTTTACTTGATCATTTTTCCTTGATGTTTGTGCTTCTATGCTTTGCTCTCACTCATTGGCTCATTGGTTAACAACGTCATACGCACCACGGACAAAACACAGACGTTACACGCCTGATGGAACTGGTTTTGCCATTTGGGTAAACGGTGGAGTGGATCACGATGGGCAAACAAACCATGTAAAAAGACGTAAAGGTGGTGCCGAAAAACTTATTCATATAGCACCAATACAAGTCCATCATCTGAGCCCAGTGAGCCTGAAGGCCCTGTGTTATCAGTTCAGCCATAACATGGTTATTTACCACCTGTCCTTGTTGAAAATTGGGTTGTTTTTGTCTGAAGAGCAGAGTAGTGAAGAAGACAGACTCCCGGCACCCTTTGTGTGCAAGCCAAGCACTGCCCAAAATAAAGCCCAGAAAAGCTCAAATTACAGTAACAACAAAGCTTCAGCCAGGCCAAAGAAGCCTGAAAGCGGCAGAGTGCATCTCAGTAACCACAGATGGACATCATGAGCTGCTCAGAGCTACGACAGTCACAGCTCGTGCTCTGACCAGCAAGTGGGAAATTAAAAGTTTTTCCTCTTTTCCAGTCACACACTAGATTCGACATAGCTGAGGTGCTCGACTTAAAGAATAAAACAATCATCATGGTATTGCTGTTGTCACAGACAATATGGAGGTAGCGGTGAGATAGCCAAACTGTCCCGACACACACACTTTAAACCTCGTGGGTTTGAACATAGGCCACTCCAGCCGCCTGCTAGGTGGAGTGAGGCGTGCTGAGCTGACCACCAAACATAGACTGTTAAACCTGCCAGTATATAAACTGATCATGGATGTGGTCACCCGAAGGAACAGCTCTTTTAATTATTTTATAAAAGGACTGCTACTGACAGCTGCATTGTTTCTGTTTTGAAGCACTTCAATCATTCATTGCATTCATCAAGACAATCCATGCCAAAGCTGGCTACTTTTATTTTATGAAGGAAGGAAAGTAGAAACTCTTTAAATTAAAAACAAGCTTTATATGAATAAAAATGCCGTAGACACTAATTTATTAACAAAGGGCATTTTTTTCCAAGTTATTTTTCTTTCTTTCATTTTTTAATATCACAATAAATATCGTAACGTGGCCTTTATATCGAGGTGTTATCTATCCACGCTTCAAATGAGCAGGAAGCTGCAAATCTCAGGAAATCCTACTTACACACACACATACAATATTAAGTTATTGTTATATAGATGTTATAAAGTGATATGTAAGTGTTTTTGTTTTCTTATCAGTGATTTCACACAAATAAACATGGGAGGCTGTGTAACACCTAAAAGCAAGAATTGAAGTCACGGTGAGGGTCTGGGCAGACATGAAGACCTTCATTCCTTCCAGGCTTGTTGGGGCTTTTGTTTTTGGTTGATAACTTGAAAATATCTCTTTTCTCATGTCATCTAGCTCAACTCGGTCATAGATATATACAGTAGATGATGCATCCAGCTTGTGAGATGCATCTCTGTTGCTGCCATCTTGCAATGGTGTTCTGTCCCATTCCAATAGTAGAAAATTCCAGTGTTCAGTCGCATTATTTTGCTAATGCCTGGGGTTAAGACCAAAGCACCACACGGTTACTTTTGGGCACACAACTTAGGCTTCCATTCATTTCCTGGAGACTAACCCTAACCACTACTTGCCTAACCTTGACCACTGATCCGAAAATCTGCTTTTTTCCCAATTGGGGACACAGCTTATGTCCCCATTTGGCCAAGTCGTCCCCACTTACCTGGTCTTTTGTTTAAAATATGTCTTCAAGCGCAGCCTATGTCAGCAACACGTATAAAAAGTTGTACTTCTCTACTTATGAGGACCTTAACTGACATAATGCATTCCCCAGCCCCTTACCCTAACTGTAATCATCGCAACTAAATGCTGTACCCCAACTCCAACGCAACCCTAACCCTAACCCTTACCCCAACCCAAAATCTAATTGGTTCCTTTCAACAGCTGTCAGACTGTTCAACTCTAGCACTGTTAAATGTAGCACTGTGCTCACAGACCTACTGTTTGCACAACTGTGTGATTTATGTTTCACATCTTGCTGTTACACCCATGCCATATCTGTGCAATAATACATATCTGTACACATACACACATACACAGATATAAATATGGGAAAGTAGCTTTGGGTCTTCCTCAGTCAGTAAGGTGAGTGATAAATCTTTAATGATTATTAACTGCTGGCATCAGAAGTCATTTTCTTCACACCAGAAGTTTTCACTTAAGATGCCATGACCTCACCTGGTTTCGTCCTAAAAGCGTATCTCAGGCCAGAGCACACATTGCCGGAAACTTTGCCAGTAACATAACCTCCAATGTGAAGGAGGACATGTTTGGCTTTTGCAGTGGCTGTAACTTAACACACAGCTCTGATACAACTTTGTGATGAGTGATCAGTCAACAAGGAGGCCGCTATTAATGAGATAAATTAGGAACTTATACTTATCCAGTGTATTTTGTATATTGTGAATGTGTCCATGTCCAACATGTCACAATATATATTGCTGTCACAATAGTTTCTTGCATCATCATGAAGGATTTTAATCATATTGCTACTGACCAAAGTGAATGACACCTTTCATTTATATTCAACCACATTTGATTATAATCCTTCACTTCACTTTGATCCTCGTCTTCTCGTCCCTCATTTGGATAGAAGTCTGATCCGTTGTTAGTGCAGGCTGTAAATGGCGACTTTCACGTTTTGTTTTCATGTTGTGGTGAGAGCTGACTTGTTAGTGTTGGCACTTTGACCTACATGCAGTGTGTCCGTTCAAGCACAGGAGACGAGCACTAAACGTCACACCTCCTTCCTTCTGCTCCGCTGAGCACAACCAACCTGTTGTTTACAGCTCCATCTTTGTGTGTGTATTTATACTATATTTCTACAAATATGTATACACTGATACACGGGAGCATAGAGGAAGATTGAACAGACATTCCTTACCTGCCTGATCGCTCTCTCTGGTACCATTGTGTGACACTTCCCTGGTTTGTTTACTTATTCTATGTTCTTAGTTTAGAACATGTAGCAGGGCCTAGGGGCCGGATTCCTGGGCATCTGAGTTGGAAGCACCTGGGACTGATGCTCTGAAACCCCTCCTTTCTGTTCCAGAGTCTCGCTCTCCACCCCTGTTGTTTTGTTTTCAGCCATCCAACATTTTCTTCTCCTCACACTACACATATGCAAACATGTACCCACACCACTGACTTCACTGATACTCACACCTCATGGTATTCTTGGTTTGTTTACTATTATGATCTTAAGTTAAATAAATGACTTCAGCCTGCATCTTCCTCTGATACAGGAAGTCGTATGTCACATTATTGTTCTGTTGTGTTGCAGATGAGATCCAGAGGTTCATGGAGGAGGTTAAATCTCTGGAATACCAAGACAAACCACCATACGAGAAGCTGCGCTCCATCCTGCAGGCCGGACTGAAGGCTATGCAGATTAAAGATGATGGCAAGCTAGAGTTCACTCCTGTCAATGGAGCTGTGTCACCTCCTGCAAAGGTCAACACACACACACACACTCTGAAACAAACAACAACTTGAGCAACTTAAGTAATAGAAATCATCAGGAGGAATTCTCTGCATCTTGTCTGCTTAATTTTGTTGTGGAATTGTTGTACAGTTGGCGGACCATGTGCTGTATCTTAAAGACTAGTATTAAGCTATGGCTGGCCATTTAGCTAGGCTACTGCAAAGGTGTCGGCCATATCAGTCACTGCTGCGTATAGGGATCAGTATCTACAGTGGTGGAGGAAGTTCTACTTTTTTAATGTAAAAGTCACAGTACTGTTAAAGTAAAAGTCCTGCATTCAAAGTATTATCAGCAAAACTTAGTTGAAACAGCTTTAATCAGTATTTTTATAATAAAAATGCATCAAGTGACAGCATGAAAGGGATTTCTCGTCGTGATGAACCTACAGAGAATTATCAGCTGAATCTGCACCTTCCTTCGATTTTAGCAGCGAACAGCCACAGACACAGTTGGAGACTAGCTGGATCTTTGTCAGGGGACACAAACATGACTCCAGATGAATGATAATGTTGCTCTGTGTCACCTGGGTGTGTTAGTAGGCAGCTGTTCTGTAGAGGATGTGCTCTGGGGATTGTGAGTAGACAGGAGGGATAGAGTGAAGGAAATTGTCCTCAAGTTAGTCAATCGTGGATGTCGTTATTCCCTCGGACAGATGAAAAAATTGAAATAAGAAAATGTTAAATTGAGCCACCAAACATGCTTTGGTGGTTAACCTACCTGGGAGTGGATTGACAACGGGAAATTTGTAATAATGTTTCAAAGAAGTGGTCCTTGATTTCAGCCAGAGGCAGACAAAAGCAGCTCTGTTTGGAGTCCAAACTCTAGAGAACAGAGGGTGCAGTATGATGGGTGGAGCGCTGTTGCTACACCACCAGCTCAGTTCAGCTCTGAGCTTTAAAGTTCAGCACAACTGTACCTCACTGTACTGTGACAAAGTAACCTCACTGACAGTAAGATACAGTCAGTATGCTTATTAAACAATAACAATAATAATAATTATAATAATTCAGTGTCATTTACTTATGTTTATTGATTTTGATTAAAATGTTTGTGTGTGAGACAATTGTCAGACAAATATAGCAACAAAAGACAGACATCAGACATCAGACAGCATAGTGTCCCACAACAACTACACCAGTAATCAAAAAACAAACTGATGTGGCAGCAGCAAATATTTTATTTCATTTCTGAAACCAAAATGTACCTTCCAAAAAGATTTAGATATCAAAAGACTTCAACAGCAGTAACTTACCAAAGACTGCTGAGATAAGACTGTTCCTCTGGGGATGGTGACTGGACAGTCACCTGTGGCAGGCCAGAGGGCCAGTTTTACAGGTCCTAAAAGCAGTCTGCAGGTCTGGTTTTGATAAGAAGCTTCTGGTTTCTGCAATATATATATGTTTAAGTGAGAAAAAGCCTCAGCCTTGTAAAGTGCATCAAGGCTCCTACTTTTCATCAAGATGAGACCTCATTTCTGAAAGTAGGTATCCTTGATAAAACAGGCAGAGCAAGGACACTTGTGGAGCTGTTAGATGTGGACTTTGAATTGGAACTTGTTGTGTGGACTTTGTCCACCTGGCTGTCTCCATCTGACTATTAATAAAATGAGGACCCTGCAAAAGGGTCTTAAATATGCATTGATGGCTGCATATACATGATATAATGCTATAAGACTGGTGCTACAGCGATGTCCCTGAGGTCTGTTTGATTATTACTGAACAACCATTCATAAACAGCGTTGTAATTTGTGCTGTTTTTCTAGAGAGCAGTGCTGATGGTTGTGCAGTCCTCTAATAAGTCAACATTCTAACATTTCTTTATATTTATATGTTTGTTTCCTGCTTTCCATTTTCCTATTTGTGCTTCAATCTGTCATTCTTCCAGTCTCTCTGTCTCTCCGTCTCCCTTTCTCTCGCTCTCTTGCTCTCTGTGCATATGGAAGATGCCACCGGGGACATGGCGTTGCCAGCCAAAGGGTTACCGGGCCCCGGCGCTAGTTATTGTATGTAATTATCCCGCCAATCTGTTCACCTCAGCGGGCGCCGCATGGTGATCATGAGGTAGCAATTGTCAAAATGGAGGCAAAAATGGAAGAGGGGCAGGGGGGTGAGTGATGGTTCAGGCTGAGGGTGGAGCTTCATCACAGAGGCCTGGGAAGGAAGAGGACGGACGGAGGAGTTGATTGCCTTCACTAAGTGCATCACTGTGTCAGAGGCCACCTTTTCATTTTCTTTCCTCAGCAGACCCCACAGTCTCTTTGATTTGGGCAGAGAGGACAGAGATGATAAAATCAGAGTTTCTGGAATAGTCTTCATTTCATCTTTGTTGACCTCACTGTTTAAACGCGCTTAAGCAGCAGAAGAAAGGAAAGCCGGAAGGTTTCTGTTTGGGACTCTGCGGTCAAAACAGCGGCACACATAATCGGATGTTTTAATGGATTAATGTCTGCGAGGCGTCTGGTGAGATGGCAGAGCATAATTGCATTTGCTCAGACTTCT
This sequence comes from Chaetodon trifasciatus, assembly GCA_037975065.1. NCBI lineage: Eukaryota > Metazoa > Chordata > Actinopteri > Chaetodontiformes > Chaetodontidae > Chaetodon > Chaetodon trifasciatus. The sequence continues at coordinate 4,465,094 of JBBMOE010000044.1, forward strand.
CACACAAAAGGCTGGAGGCTCCGAAATGTCGGGTCGCCTCGCCGCCAAGTCAAGGCTTTGCCTCAGTGATCGTCTCTTCATCAAACTCACTATCAGACAACGCTGCAGGCCTTGAGAGCTTTGACAAACTCTCTGCTTCTTGATTTTAGTTAAAAACAGGAACGCCTTCATTTAATAACTTTTCAACGTTAAAAGGACTCTGTTTCACTTTGTGGTTGGGCCCCTTTTAGGCAGTTTTGTCTCATTTTGATGGATAACTTTCAGACTGTTTAATGTCCATCGAGGCATTCCCCGCTCAGCTACAGAAAGAGATTGAAAACAAAATATCAAGATGTCTCCTCATCTGTTCTGAACAACAGGTGGAGCAACAAACATGACTCTCAGCTGGGTAACAAATTTAAAATGATGTGTGTGTTAACACACAGTCCAGTTGTCATCAACGAGTCAATGTCCCCTCTCTTCATCTTCTCCTTCCAGAAGACCACCAAGAGAAAGAAAGCAGCGCCTGAAGCAGATGACAGTGAGACTGATGGAAGTCCCGTCAAGAAAAAGAGCGCAACAAAGAGAAGAGGTCAGTATTTTCTGTCCCCGATCAGATACCTCTGAGTTCACAGTGTTCATGTACGATTTGTTTAAAGCCCTTTTCCACCTTTCCAAGTTAAATATTGAAAAAGATGTATGGCACTTTGCCAAACATGTTAGAGAATGTGATTGTGAGTTGATGTTGATGTCCACACTGAGAGTGAGGCTGAGACACTTTGATGACTGACGTGTGCGCTTCACCTCTGCTGTGTGCTACACAAAAGGATTCCTGCAGTGAACGTGGAGTGCAGTGGACACAAAGACAATGCATTCATGTCCACTGTACTCCACGTTCACTGGAGTGAAGGTAGAAATCCGATCTGAAATTACAACCACACACTTCTTACAGAGCAGCCGTGGCAGCTCTTACCAAGGAAGCATGAGAACAAGAGTGCATATCTATGCTGTACTGTAGTGGTTGGAAGCGGAGCATGGCCAGATGCATAAATAAGTCAAAGACATAAATAATAGCAAGCGGCGTTGAATAGCTGTATATTCAGAAGGTGGTGTCTTTTACGAGAGAAAAGCTGTACCTCCCTCCTTAAACATGATGAATTCTCCCTGGCAGAAGTGAATGGAGTGAGGAAAAGTCCCCAGAAGACTCCTAGACCAAGGAAGGTACCCAGCAGAGGAAAACAGGGTCACCCCAAGACCAGACTGGTAGAGATGGGCACCCAGACGTCGCCTGGACTTGCTGTGAAATCCACAGGCAGAACCAAGAAAAGCAGCGCCTAAGCATCCACTTTACACTCCTCCCTCCACCCTTCTGTCCTTCCACTGCTTCTCTGCAGCAGGAGTTTCTATCTGTTACGCACTGATCGGTGTTTATGTTTGATGGTGGCTTTTGTGTAGTTGAGGCCAGATCCGTTGTAATAAAGAGGAAATTAAGTTGTCCGTCTTTGGTTTTTAATTAAAGGGCCAAACTGTGATGGAAAGAAAACTATTCAAGGTAAACTGTAGAATAAGGAGCAGCACACACTCCTTGAGCAAGGTTTGGAAAGTGTGTGTCCCCAGCTGACTGCACATTTGGATCTGCTGTCAATGAGACTGTGATCTTTATTCACTGCATGTTGTTCATATGAGCAAACCTCTGTGTGTGTGTGTGTGTGTGTGTGTGTGTGTGCTGAGCAGAAGCAGCCTCCTTAAAACTGAAACTGAAATCGAGTGAGTGCAGTGCACTTTATGATCATTTTGGAAGAGGTTGTTTGTCAAGCTGTTAAATTGGACTGCATACCGCCACTTTCTGATTATGCACCCTCTATAAAGAGTTAAGAAGTTGTAACTAATGGCGTTATTAATAGATAAACATTTACTGATCAGCTGTAGCTGTTATTTAACATTAACAAGAACAACTTTTTGGTCATACTCCAGTGAGCTATCTAGCCTCAGTTCGTGGATCGATTGAATTGGGTGCTGACCAAACTGAAGGGTCCTGAAGCTCCTCCATGATAAAAGCCAGGTTACCATGTTCATGTTCCATGTGATGACAGTGACCTGCAGTGTTGTCAGTGTGTTCTGACCAACATGCGTGACATTGACATTTTGAAGACCGCATCCAGCAGGTTTCAGAAGGAAAAGTCGACCATTTGAGAATGGAAAGTTAAACTCATGGTGGCCATTGAGCAGCTCACACTTTTCCTTGACGTTGATGGCCACAGGACACACACCGTTTCTAATGCTGGTGCTGACAGGGACGAGGAAAATGAACTTGGGTTTAAGTAAAGAGTTTAAAATCTTCAAGTCACGTGGACATTTTTTAGGTTTTTGATCCTTCACTACCTCAGCACATGCCCAACATTCACCTTTTTTGGCAACACAATGATGTGTGCCATGATTCAGAGGTATGAGGCCACCTTTCAACTTGACAGAGACACCGCTGTGAGAGAAAAGAAGTGCTTAAAGCTGCAGGAAAATGATTGGCAGCATCCCCTGTGAATGATTCGGTCCAAATAAATGCAAGCAATCCAGATTGTTACTCCAACATCAACAAGGTGGTTAAATGGTCTCTTCCACTGCCTTTGAGCAGTGCAGCATGAGGGGATTCTCACATCTCAGCATAATAAAAACCAGGAACAGATCTCGTCTCTCAGCCCTGATGCACATTCACCTGTCAGAAATGACCACAGAGACATTTGACCCAAAGCCAAATGTTGACCTGTGGATGGAGACAGCTAATCAGAGGCTAAACCAGGGACTGGGAGGTGCATCTTCATCATCTGCCATGCAGGAAGCTGAAGAGGAGGACTGTGTTTATAAGACTACACTATGTATGAAGGGAATACCAGACTAAAAAGTTATGTATACACCTGCAATTAACTGATCTCTAAATGATGAGTGAAATATTTATTGGTCATTGATGAATTCACATGTAATTTAATTCATTCATGTCCTGAGTGTCCAAGAATGGCCGCTGTTCTGTGTGACTGAAGTAGCTCTGTTAAGAGTAGGCAAATGAGTTTGACAGGATTTTAGTAATTTTCTGAATTGAGGAAATCCAATCAGCACCAACCCCACTTAACTGAAAGTACACGTTAGAGAGGAAGGATTTCTGAAGATGCAACAACTTTCAGCGCTCAAACAATTTGAATGTGAATGTCACATTTGACTTTCTCAAACCTTCAAGGGAATAAATGCAACAAAGCTAAGCTCAGTGCCTGTGATACACGTGCACGTCACATTTCCTGAATAGACGTATGTCAACCAGTGTCCTTCATTTGCAGGTGCAGTCTTTGTCCTTCTGTCCATCTGCTGCTGAAATTGTGAAATGGTTGTGAAACTTGCGTCGAATCATCACTTATATTTCTATCACAAAAAGTGGACAGGAGAACATTTCACACATGAGAAGCTGCTGACAGGCTGTCCATTTTCCCTCCATCCACTCCTGTCCTCAAGTTTATAGACCCCCCCCCCCACCCCCCTCATTAACTCCCAACAGGCTTCTCTCCCCATTGAGGAAGACATCCCCACAAATATCATTGCTGTGAGGGCCCCCGGGGTCCCCTGAGGTGGCTGGTGGCTTGCCATCGATTGTTCCAGCCTCTTCAGGAGTGAAGAGCCCCCTGCCTGTCTCCCCCACCACCCCCAACCCCCCCCCCCCAAAAAAAAAAAAAAATGACCATGGGGGCGCCACAGCCACGGTCCCGCAATAGGGGGCACTAGTACATAATGATAGCAAATGGATGTGGGGGTGGGAGGTTGGAAAGATGGGTGGGAGAAAAGGGACAGCACTTAAACACAACACTACCATCTTTTCGTCTTGCAGAGAGAGGTGCACAATTTCACCCCGGCCAGCCCTTTTCATTTAGCATGGATGTGTTATCCACTGGCCGGCCTGGCAGGCAGTTGTTGCCCCTGTGTTTGCTGTGGTTGGCCTCCGATCGGCGAGCCGGCAGAGCGTGAAAGCCTCGCAGCAGTTGCCTAACCACCACTCTCACGATACGGATGACAGCCCTCGCCGGCCCACACGCCAATAACTCGATAACAGTTTCCCCGGCCGGTGGGTTTCCTGTGTTTGGAACAATTGTCAGTATTTTGGTGGAGTGGGCTGGGAGGGGATCCAAAGTGTTCACACTCGAATGTAAGGTGCAGCTAAGGCAGGTTTCAGGGTCAGCAAGTTCAGATGTAGTTACGGATGACAAGCCAGCACTAGTTGTGAAAAGTTGCATGAGTGTGCTGATATCAGGCTGACATTTGACATGTTAATAGAAATGTATTCACTGTTTTATCTAACTGCATGTAGTCTTAAAAAGAGCAAGAGAGACTGGACAGGTACAGTAAATCAAACTGATCTCTAAACCTGGAGGTTAAGTTCTGGACACAGAGTGGAACTTCGGGGTTTGAACTGTTTTGAACCCTGTCTGTTAAAGAATGTGGAGGGAGTTTGAAGGGGAATGTGGACCTATGAAAACTTTGATAATGCTGCAGTGTGTGAAGGTTTTATCTGTTGTCACGTGCGTTCTAAACTAGCCGAACATCTGCTGGGGTGTGTCTGCCTCGCAACTCAGCAGCGATCAAAGTGGTATTCTCTTTTCCCTTCGTTTGTTCTTTGGTTGTTCTTGTGTCTGTACAAGATATGTGGGAGTACAGAGATTCATGCCGTGTCCACAAGTTGCCATTCATGTACGTATCTGTAGTTCCTGCTGAGGGTTTAGATCACAATATCACAAATGCCACAGAATGCCACCCAAAGTAAAAACGTGCACAGTTTCACTGCCTTAGTTTAGAGCTTGTTGGGTGGCTCTTTGGAAAGGAATTAAAATGTTTTGATGGTGCCTCTCGTCCATAACTCGTGTAACAAAATGTTGCTGACCTGTTCAAAAGTTCCAAAATGCTTTGATTGGGAAAGCATTTGGGACAAACTGTGTGTAATAGTGACAAAGCCATAGAGTTATCACCAGCTCTGCAGTTCATGTCAGTTCTACTACCTGATGAAGCTGCTGAAGAGCCAGATACTTTTTTCTGGAGTTAGACCAAAGACAGCATAAAAGGGAGCAAAGACTGGACTTCCATTCATCAGAGGAACACAAACACAAGTCAAATAAATGCAGAGGAAACCAGGCAATAGCTGGCTAACACGTTAAGCACAAGAACTTCTCAGGGCCATAACATGTCAAACGGCCAAAAATCAATAGAGATAAATAAAAATAATAAAGCTTTAAGAGGTGAAACTGTCAGTGTAGTCCAGCATCAGCGAGAAGGAGGCTCAGTATGAGGACGTAGTGAACTCCTGCATCTTAAAACTGGCAAGACAAAAGAGTTGTTGGTGAATGTAAGAAGGTGGAGAACACCCCCTAAACCCTGCTGTCCAGCTCATCTGCCTGCAGCAGAGACGGACAGCAGAGACATGAGGTGCTGAGATGACTCCGGCCATCACTTCAGCTCTGTTCTGATCATTAAAATCTCCCTCTCTCTGGATTACTGTCTGTCCGAAGATCACAAACATGAGCTCTGATTTACAGATGACATGGATCATAAATCATGTAATATCATGGACATAACCATCACCTTTGAATGGAACAGGCACTAAGCTGTACCTCACACTGATATTGAATGTACATAATAAAATGCCACTTTCTCATACATATCCACAATCCTTCCATTTCCACCTTTCCGTCCACTGGTTGATACTTACTATTACAACCTGTGGACATTTTCTGGCATTGTGTATATTTTTGGATTGCACCTCACCTTTACCCTGCTTACTTTTGTGATCAGTACTGTTAGCTTGTGCACTTTGGAACTGTGTATGTAGTCATTTGGATTTGCACTTTACCATTAGGCAGTGTCTATTTAGTGCATGTACAGTTAACCTGTTTATGTACACATATTTGCACTCTTTCATGTTCTAGGGAGAAATAAAGTTTAATCTTAAAGCTACATATTTGTGGTTCAGGTAATCTGTGGCAGTTTACATTCTACTATTAAAAATGTATACATGCCATAAATATTGATCAGCTGATTTAAGTATTTTTAGGCTCAGTACTTTACCAATGTATAAAATAGAGTAGCTAGTGAGATTGAGGGTGTATGTTTAGTTTCAGCAGTGTGTGTGTGTGTGTGTGTGTGCGTGTATAACAAACTATGAGAAAATTGTTAGCAATAACTACCAAAATGCCCCCCCCCCCCCAAAAAAAAAAAAAAAAAAAAAATCAACAAATGCAGCTTTAAAGTTTGTGATTTCAGCTGCCTGCAGGAAAAAGGGACAGATTGTTCAGAAACAGTATCGATATGTTGTGAACTGCTCACTCAATCAAGCCACTTTCTAAGAAGTTACACTATTGAAATTTTAAGACAGAGTATGTTTATTTGTTTGGCATTATTGGCTATAAAAAGGTAAAAAGAAGTGATTTTTCTTTTCATTGTGTTTTCATCGAAATCCTATGGAGCCCTTTGTCTTGCGGTTGACTGATATGCTGTGTCAGTGGCCTCCTGTGTCTTCCCTCTACATTGCCTGGCTCTTCAATTGTCACAGCTTAGACAGTAAATCTGCATTTCACCCTCCACCCTCACCTAAAAAAGTGAAACACAAACTCTGGCTTTTCCCCGGCTCCCACCCCAAAAAAAGTACAATAAAAACTCTCCAACAGTTACAATCATCCACACCTACCTCCTCCTGAAACTCCTGGATGAAAAGAAGCAATGGAAATTTCACTCTGCTTGGGCTGTAATTTAGCCCTCCCTCTCCCGTTTTCGTCAAAAAAGAGACCCCTTCTCCCAAAAGACAAAAACACACAAAAATATGCACACCGATTCCAGGTGTGGGGGCAGTATGTGGGTGAAGTTACGGTACATTTGCCATTCTAGTTGTGTGTAAATATTAGAAAGCAGCAGGTTCCTGGCGTGAAGAGAAGCCAGCCAAAGCGGCGGCACTAAGACAGGCGTCCTTATCGGTATTGTGTTCAGACTCCGGCGTGCTCCTGCTGTTTGTAATCTGCAGCCGCCGCTGTGAGCAAAACTGGACAGGCATTTATTGTCCCAGCAGGAGGACGCTTGACAAGAGAATGTTAAACACTCCGCTACCTGCAATTTTCAAAAGGCGATAGCAGACATGATAAAATGTACACACACATTTAATTTCATTTTTTTCTTTTCTTTTCTTTTTTTCCAGGGAGGTGGGAGCTGCAGAGATGTTGTTGTGAAGTCAGTAAGAGGCTGTCTGCGGCTGGGCTCCGTGGTCATGAAGAGCGTGTTCGCCAGTGCTCCGTCCCAGCCACATATTGTAATATGTATACGACTGTGGCAATGGTTGCCACACACAACACAATTACTTCTGGGATTGTTGTAGCTTTAGTGTTGTTATTGTCAACATTTGCAGCAGATCAATCATACTCAGTCCAACAAGTGAAATTTGTTCTCTGCAATTAACCCATCCTGAGGAGCAGAGGGCAGCCAATTCCAGCTCTAAAGTGACAGGAGAAAGGACTGACCAAGGATAGGAACTGAAGCCAGCAAACACCCAGTGGAAAGACCCAACCCCACCTCGGAATCAAACCCACGGCCTTGTAGCTGTGAGGCAACAGAGCTAATGCTGATTGTGTGTCTGTTTTCACAGTTTGATGCTGTCTGAAAAGAAAAAGCTAACATCGGTTTTAAATCACCCACAAATATCACCTGGAGATGCACAATGTAGAACTGAATTCACTACATTTCAGAAAGTTTCATTAACTCCACGAGGGACTTTGCAGATGTTGCACGACTCAACACCGGGCTAAATATGTCAAAAGGATTGGCACCAAAAATATAAATCTCAATTTTCATCATCTCTGAAGGTGCTTTAGAATCAGCAGTGCAAAAACATTCATTTTTATTTGACGCATATCTTAACAGTGCACAAAATAAACCGAGGTAACACATGTCAGGTTTCTGCCATCATCAAAATGAACCATCTCAGTCAAGAGCTGCAGATTCTCACTTATGAGTTCATTTTCTCACCTTTTGGAGGATTCAGTTCAGTTCAATTCAATTCCAGTTTACAACATCACCAATAAAAGATAGATAGATAGATAGATAGATAGATAGATAGATAGATAGATAGATAGATAGATAGATAGATAGAGTAAAAGCAATAAGTATATACAAAAGATTGTAATAAAAATAAACATAATTTTAAGAAATTATAAATTGTAATTACTCTGATGAGCGCTGGAAGATTGAAGAGTGATGTGAATCAAGAAGCAGTGTCTCGGAGTCATCACTGACAATGATGCACAATGCACAAACTCATCCTGTTGACTAATACCAAACTGCATTGACAGTGATGACCTTTGAGGGAACTCTAATAGTTAATTGTTCCCTGTGTTTTTTATTACACAAGTGTAGTAGTCATACTTTAAATCTGAGTCACATTATCATACAAATCTTAAGCAGGGCTTAGAAGCGTTTCTGGCATGCCCCTCTTCAGAAGATGAAATTTCCTGCTGCTGACCCCACATTGTTTATCAATCAATAGTAATGATTGGGAAAGCAACTGATAAAGACGAGACCCAGGTTGAATTTTAGTGAAATAAAGGTCAGCACGAGAGCATCAGCAAACTCCTGTTTGATTATCTTCCCATTCATTCCACTTTGTTTCAGTCCATATCTTCCCTCTAGTCATCCACCCCCCCCCCCCCCCCCGGTGCCACTCAAGACACCCCCACCATAGCGTGGACCTGTTCTCCACAGTCGGATCATGGATCACTGTGTGGCGGTGTGTTCAGGAGGAAGGTGAAATGATACTGGTAACTGCTCTGATTTGGCTGCGTGAGCGATGGCTCTTAAATTGTGTCACAGCGACTAATGGATGCCATGCTGGGAGTGCCATTAAGAGGAAATAAACCTATGTGGACATATTTATTAAGTAATTTTGCACCTCAGGCCATGGAACATCTATTAGAGGCTAATCAGAGGAGCTTGTTGATCTGACTGCTTTGTGAACATAATACTGTATGACGTCTTCCTTTTTGGCATGTTTTAGGAAATTCTTGAATTTTTCAGCCTGGGTTGGTCTCATTAATGGCTGCTCTGACTTCGGGTCATACTAAACACTGAAAATACCTCCCTTTGCTACTGTCGCTACAACATTTGGGGCAAGTTGTCAGCTAACCAAACCTTGGCAATGACTGTTCACCTGTACATGCCTGCTTCTTTAAATGTGTCAAACATTGGGTTTACTAGAGAAGTTTTAGCAAAAGAGAGGAGATTTGTTTTATATGTTTTTGGAAAGTCAGATAAGTTTACAGACAAGCTGGAGCAGTTGATCTCTATGCAGTTAATCCAGGATTCTGATTTCTGTCTTTACATTCAGACTAAGACAAGTGCTCTTAATGATTTCTGTCAAGTATAAATTAATTTGGAAATATGTTGGAGGGCCTGTGCTGCTTGACCCTATACTGTATGCCTATTTTCCCAGAGTGAGATGACCAGCATCTCTACAGCAGTGGCTGGTGCAAAGTTAGCATGACCTATTGTCAGAATGGTTACAGTTACAAGAAAAACAGTGAAACCAACCAAGGTTGAAAAATAACCTGATACAATTCTGGCACCATACCACAAGCTTCCATTTCTTGAGCCCACAGACAGTATGTGTGTCATGAGGGAGGGGCGCTCAGTCCTTGGGGAGCCTGTTTTGTACTCTTGGATGTCTGGAAGTGGCGACAGGGTCCGGCTGGTAGACTGGCCCCAGGCAGCGCTCTCTCTGACCAGGGCTGGGCTGTGGTAGCTGGGAGGAGGAGGGCTTCTGATGAGGTTGGAGGAGCTTGTCAGTGGTCCGTGGGGAAGTCATGCTCATTCAGTGAACAACGAGGGCCAGTGGGGAGCCCCCGGCAATGTCCCACACCGGGGCCACAGAACAATGTTGTGGTGAAACTCTCTGGGTTCAGCAACATCAGAGTTGCGGTCAGCTGGAGAACAGGTCCTGCATGACTTTCCCTCTGTCCTCAGAGTGAGACTCTTAGGCCTCTTTTCCAATGCATGGTGAAGCTTGGCTTGACTCGACTCCACTTGATTTTGGTTCCAGATACTTCTCTTAATTACTTTTTTCCACAGCAGACAGTATCCCCTCAATGTAGGCAGGGTTCTTTGCTGATTGTCATAGTAATGCCATGTGAGCCTGATGCGACATCATCTTCAAGGTGACACAAACCCAACAGATGAACATCTGAACTTCATCAACTGACCAAATTGTGGTTATGCAAGCTGTCATTTTTTTTTTAATCTGGGTTGAGTGAATAAAAAAAGGTAGTCGCTGTGCCTGTCACACCTTTAGAAGGATAATATAATCATACCTTTGCCCTTTACTATCATTGGATGGGAGAATGACCTGAGGAAGCAGTGTCAGATAACACAACTGGATAGCTTTTTGTGTTTCTTTATTGATTGAATTGCTGCAGACAGTGAAGTGGTTTGGCTTATCAGTACTTCTATGGTGATAAAGTTGGGTGTGTTTTATAAAAGCAGACGTAGAACTAAGTCAAGGCCTCAAAGTCCAACATCACCACATCACTTAGCCAAGGCTAAACCAGCTCAGTTTGTTACTGTGGTCTGAGGCAGCACTCCTGCAGGTTGCCCTCCCATGGCTCAGCAGTGGAGAGCTTATAATCACATTGTGCCAGTTAAGGAAAACATTTGACTTATGGGGAAATACGCTATGAGATCAACACCACTGTCATGCCTGTTCAGTAAATATGAAGCTTGTTTATCTGTACAAAAATAACATGTAACGATAAATATGTCCCCAAGGCACACGTCTTTCCTGAGGAATGGATTAAACATTACATTAAGACTATTTTTGAGAAACAGACCTCATAGCTGGTCTAAATCTTGTTTCATTACTGCTTTCAAACTAACCAATATTACACTTATGAGCGCATAACAAAGCATTCGAATGTGTTATCATAAGACGGCATCAGAGTGAATCTCTCTTGTAGTTTGCCTTATCTCCTAAATCATTCATACTTCACATTTGCATGGAGGGCTAGGAGATAAACAACAGCTACCAGAGAGGAAAGTTTCAAATCTATGCGTGAAACTGTTACAGCAGCACAACATGCTCTCTGCCCTTGATGCCAGCGCCCACTTTCCATTTAAACTGGTAGCTTACACACTCTGATGCCACTAGGCGGTAATTAAATGAGCGAGACTGGTTCTTTGCCCTGTAAACCAGCTCTCCTGGGCCCGATACTACATGGAAATTCAGCTCTGAGGATCCACTTTCAGATGTCTGCCTGGAAAACACAGCCCTCACTGTGTGTGTGTGTGTGTGTGTGTGTGTGTGTGTGTGTGTGTCCACATGTGCACTTGTACATGGAAGTGCCGGATTTGGGGAATACACTTAATGAATCTTTTAACCTCAATATTTTCTCCCACAAAATATGCATATCATAATCTGTGTTTGAAATGCGGCTGTGATATTCATGATTTATTTATTTGGAAAAAAAAACCATTTGGGTATTCATGTGAGTATTTTTGTATGACATCCAAAAATGTCTTGTGCCTTCAAAAATATCTTGTTTTAAAATTATTTCATGTGACATATTTATTGAATATTTATAGACTTTTAAAGTGTTTAATTGTAACCAATAAATAAATTGGTAAATTAAAAAGAAGCTTTATCAGTAAATTTTGTGTTACACGAGTAACTGAAGATTGATGCCGCTGGCTGTCTAGCTTAGCATAAAGACTAGAAGCTAGGATGGCTCTCCAAATAAAATAAGATGAAATAAGATGAATAAAAAGTGCTTAAGTCTGGAAACACACAAATAAAAAAATCAATTTTATCAGCCTACTGATCAGATTGGAAGTCTTATATTAATGTGTCAGGCGAGTGGGAGCCAGAATTGACCTTCAACTTTTTATGTCAATCAGGCCAAACATGTCCTAGGCTCTCAAAAAGAAAACGTATAAAGGTATTCCCCAAACTTTTGGACTACTCCTACAAAAGCTGTATTAAATATGTTGACTTGTAATATGGAAAATGCTGTCTCTTTCATTTGCACTCTGCACCTTGAACGCCTCTTCTTGCCCTGTGTAACTTGGGTTGAGCAAGTATGATATCCTGCGAGAAGTGCATAATGCTTTATAGCTCTACATCACACACCATCAATTATAGGTCGTCAGCTAGCTGGCATAGTACATTCTCAGTTCAGCAGGGGTCAAGAGACCAAAGAGGACATTGACAGAGGAAGCTAAGTGAGAGAGCAAGCGGTCGGACACGGACAGGAGTCATGCTCTGTCTTGCTTTTAGTTGTTGGTGAGGGAGTAAATCGCAGTCTGAGACTGTAGGCACGCCAAGTTACAAAAAATACCAATTCTTGCATAATGTTGCTTTACATTGTTAGGATGAACTTGCTAATAAATGCTTGTTTGCACATCCAGCAGACAGAGAGCAGCATTAGCTTTCTGTCTGAGTCACGTGATGAATGTAGGTCCAAGACACACTCCCTTTTAGCTCTGTTTTGGTCTCTAACAAGTTCTGAGATATATCTGGCTCTTCAGGTCAAAAAAAGAAAGAAAGAAAAAAAAGACTTGGCCTCCCTCCACCAGTTGTTCCCCTCCGTCTCCTCCTCTTACCACAGACTACATGTCTTTATCTATCGCCTTCAAACACTCCTTCTTCCCATTGTGATGGATGGATAGATGACGGTGGGAAGGGGGAGGAGGAGGAGGAAGCCAGCGCCTCCAGGCTCAGGTTTCCCTCCTCCACCTCCTTTTTTCAGCCACAACCCTGCAACCTTGCCTCATCCTGTGCCCTCTCTCACCCTCCCCTTGCCCCTTCCTTGCCCTCTCTCACCATGTATGTCCTCATCCCCACTCACCCTGCCCTCCACATTGGCTTTGCACAGGAATGGCAGCAAAGAGAGAGCAAGAGAGTGAGATAGAGAGAGAGAGAGAGGCTGTGACTGGCCCCCTTCCATCTGTCGCGACTCCAGGATCAAATAATAGGATTCTGTCTGAAAAGAGGATAATTGCAGTCTGTATTCTGCTCCCTAAGTGTATGATATTAACCCCATGCTCCCCACTAGCCCTGCAGTAAGAGGCAGATGGTTCTGTGTTTTGATATCTGAGCCAAGGAGATGGAGGTCAGAGGACAAGTTGAAGTTCATATCCAAAGGAGTGGTGTTTCTCTCCCTCCTCTGACCCCCCTGATCCCCAAGTCCCCTCCCGCTCTCCTTCTTCTCCCACGCTTTGGGTTTCATTCAAAAGAGGACATTCCCTAAGACCTGCTGCTGCAGCTGACCCCTCGCAGCCCAATGGAAGTGAGAGGCAGGTAGTCTTAGCTGAGTCCTAACCCACTTATGTACACGGCAAGCGGGATGCAAAGTGTCAGAGGTTTGGGCCAAAGGTGGAGTGAGGCCCAGAGTGTGGAGTCTGGATTAGGCATTAGATTCAATCGTCAGGCAGCAGAGTGTAGCAGAGGTCACAGGCAGCTGGGAAGGGTCAGAGAGAGGGCTATTCAAATAGATATCTGTGTTTCAGAATTGCTGCTTGACTGTCCGAGAGCACAGGATGAGGGTGACGTTCTGACATAGTGCATGACAGTGAAAGTCACAGGAAGAGGGAGTGAGGACAGAAGCTAATGGGCAGGATCTCTGCGAGTGTTTGAGTGAAACTGATTTGGTCACATTTTTTCAAGTAATTGCAGCATTTGTTGAAAAGATTGTAGGACAATTTAAGTATAAACCGTGACAATGTGGATTTTAGTTTGTATTAGTAAAATCAGGAAACACTTTTTGATCGAGGTTAAGTTTGAAAATTGAATTTGAGGAGGAAACTGACTCGTTTCAGAGCTTCAAGCCCCCTCAGAAAGGACTCCCTGGACCCCTACTCTTTATCCTCAACTGTGGGGTGGCTGAGAGGCTAGCTCTTGAGGATCTCAGGCTACATGTAAGCTCACAGGGCTGGAACAGCTGAGTAACATAACCAGGTGGAACCATCCAGTGCTTTCAACGTTAGCCATTCAAATTCCAAATCAATTCTAAAATCAACAGCTGTAATGTGACACGATCTTTTAAATGAAGTTTTTGTACAGCCTATAGACTGTCAGAGGATCTGTGCATGGTCCTCCTTCTTCCTGGAATGGACAATGATTTGAAAACTGATCTGAGTTTGTTTAACAGGGACATTTTTCTGCATGTAGTCGTAGAACCTCTCCAACTCACCAGGTCTGGATACTGCAATCACAGCAATATTTTTCCTCTGTAGTGTAAGACAATAATATTATTTTAGTATTAAGTCTGGCAGCAGCTAATTATTATTTTGCTTATCAATTAATCTATTGATTATGTTTAGTTAAAATCACATCCACTGCTCTTCCTAAATGGTCAGACTACCATCCCTTCAGCCCAAAAACATTGCATAATGCTCCCACTTTCTGACCCCCCCAATAATTCTTTTTTTGGGGGGGGCGTTTTAGCCTTAATGACAGTGACAGCTGAAGACATGACAGGAAACGAGGCACAGTGAGTGAGCCGCAGGCGGGAGTCGAGCCTGCAGCCACTGCAGAGGACCGACAGCCTCAATGCACAGGGCGCACACCTTGCCAGCTGAGCTATAGGGGCGCCCCCCAATAATTCTTAACAATTATTAACAATGTATGAATAACTTATTAAAGGGCATTGTTTTTCTCAATCTAGCATAACAAATTTTCAGCTTACTGATGTCTCTTAACTGATCTGTAAAGAAGAATAAATGGTGTACTAGCATTAATAAAGTCATTAGTTGGAATTTGTAGGGACAAAGGTTAAATAAAAAAACTGCACTAACCAAAGAAAAAATGAGACTTTAGTGAAACAAGTCTTTCGGTTCGGAGTCCTATCAAATCCCATCCCATAATGTTCACATTTTCAAAAGCATCTTAATTAAATGATGTAAGCTGCGGACTGTTTAATCACAAATTACAATTGACATTTTACAACAGAAATGATGGTGTGTGTAACTGTTTTACAGCACCTGAACACCCCTGAAGTTAGTGTCTTGGGAAATGTAACCATGAGTTGTGCGAGTGTGTGTGTGTGTGTGTGTGTGTGTGTGTGTGTGTGTGTGTGTGTGACATATGGGAAGGATATACAGTAAAATTTGCTACAAAATGCGTTTTCATCTTTGAATTATCGCTCATCAGTCCACATGACAAGTGCTCCCCTTCAGCCTGTACTCCCCCCGGCTCTCAGAGGACAGGACGAAGCAGCAGGCCTCACTCCAGCTAACCTGCACTCCTCCGCTCCTCCAGACAGCAGATAAGGAGGAAGATGGATTGGAATAATGGCTCATGGAAAAATCCAGCCGTCTCATCCGCCAAAATCACAGCATGGGGCCGCAACGGAGGAAAGAAAGCCTTCTAATTAGACTCAAACTACTTGTCCAAATGTAGTTTTAGTGTCGGGTATCACTAGCAAGTATTGTTTTCACATATGAGACAGATTAAAAGCCAGGCCATGCCATGATTGTCAAGTAAAATCCTAAATTAAAAAACATAGTGGGGGTAGAATTACTTGTCCTATCCTGGCTCACATGGTAAATTCAGTGTAATGTACATATTTACACCTCTAATTCCATCACAACAGCAGAGTCACGTCATACTCACCACTCTACTGCTCCTCAGTTTCTGTTTTTCACAGAAAAAACTTCATTCACTTTTTTCTCAGCATCCTCTGCATAAATGTTACACACTAAAAGTCTTCCAGTGGCTCAAAGTCCATAATCCTACTTTTCCCAGCTCAGTATCAGCAGGTTTTCACTCCACTTCTAACCATCACCATGTACATCCTTTGCCAATCTTTAGTGGCAATGCAGGAAATAGTGTTTGAAGCAAGGAAGAAAGTAAAGGCTGAAGTGGCGAATGTGCATGTAGTTCATCAACAGTTGCTGCTGTAGACTGGCATTCCCATCCTTTAACAGACCTGCAATAAAGTCCACCTTTTTCGTCAGTGTAACCATGTCTGAACTATTTTAGTTACCATACCCTTGACACACTGTAGAAATGAATAAGAAAAGGCAATGTAAAACAAAAACATGGCAGCAGTTAAGCATGATGCAAGTTTTCTTCCAATATTTACATTCTTTTTTTATGTCCAAATGACTGTTCAGATATAATCAAATATAACTTAAAACCGGGGAAACAGGAAATAACTGTAACTTCCATCTAACTGATCCAAGGCATTAAAATGCGGCCAGCGTAACACCAGTGTTTCAGGCTTTAATTTTGAAAGAGCAACAGAGGAGGAGAAACGCATCTGGACCAGATCCATCACTATGCATCAGTACTGTTCTTGCCTGTGTACATATGTTAAGAAAGGCTTAGCAGAAAAAAAACTGCAGCTCGACACTGGTGCGATGGTCTGCGTTTGAAGTTGAACACTTTCATGTTTTAATGCAACAGTGGTGGAATCAAATCTCAGTGATGTCTGAGGTTGGACACTTCCACTCAACTCAGAGCCAACACGTTACCAATGCAGCGCTGCAGCCGATCAGCTGTGCTCGATATCAGATCCAGTATTCCCCTGTGACTGATGGCAGCAGTTTGGGGATTTTGGAAGCACAAATGCCATAAAAAAGAATCTTTGTTTCGTTCCTCTTCTTCTTCCTTCTTTTGTATTCCTCTTCACTTCCTTGCTCTCCTCTCCCTGCCAGAAGGTAATACCCATTGTTTAGTAATGATTATTCACTGTCACCTTCCTCCTGTTTCCTCCTACTATCTGGAAGCAGAGCTGGAGAAAGAGGGGGGGTGGGAGTTAGGAGGGTCTGGAGTGGGGTTGCCTGTCACACCCAATCATTTATTAATATGGTAATCCAATTACAACAAGCACAATGTCAGAGCACCTTCATGTCATTTAAGGACTAGGGCTGATACACCTCATTAAACTGCAAATATTAGCAATATAAACTAGCCATAAAACTATAGCCTGTTGAGAGCTGCAGGTGACCTGAGACAGACTTGGATCATGAATTTGCTGACTCAACTGGACAAAAGCAAAACAGACTGTAGCTGGATCGGCATCACTAATGCCTGATCAAACAAACTGGCTGGTTATACGATACATGTCTCATGACAATGGAATAAATCATATTCATCATTTCAAGAAAGAAACATATCTGCTCATTAATGATAGTATAAAGGTGAGGAAGAAAATAATGAAATTGTTCTTGTTTCTAGGACCCCAGGACCCCCAGAAGCTCCAGGTTCACTGTGTCGATTAGTTGTACATCATTAAAAATGTTGTTTAGGAATTGTTAACGTTAAAGTAAAAATATGAATTAAGGCATCTCCTGAATAATTACATTTTGGTCCTCTCTTTTAAAGGGGGCCTGTGTCAAAATCTAGCTTCAAGACTTCACTTGTGCTCGCATGGTACATATTCCTGACTTTTATTGCTTCAAACTAACTAACTGACACACAGGACACCTGTGGTCAGGTGACTTGTTCCAGGACTGTGTAGGAATAAAGGTTGCTCTGCAGCACGCTGTACTTGATTTGAACTTGACATAGCGTACATACACAAAGCACAAAGAGGGGAGGGTAAGGGCGATTAAAGGGGACCCAATAAGATCTCTCTTATGGCGTCTGACATCATTACATCACGTGACAGCTTTACGGGACACTACATCAGTGAAACAGCAAGAACTCTGGACAAGAGTTGAATGAACGCCAGAGACAGACATCATCTGTCTGTGAACACTAGAACAAAGCCACACACAGGATCCACGAGGGAGAGGTCAAATGTCATCAACCAGGAGTCAGTGGGTAACCAGAGAAAGATCAAGGAGGACATTCACATCAGACACCAGAGACCATCTTTGATCAGAGACAGAGGTTACCGTCTCCACATCTGCACAACCAGTTGTTTTCACATGTTCCATAGGTCAAGACTTGATTTCAGATTGGCCTTTATTGTGCTCACATGTTGCATAGTCCTAATTCTTGTTTAATCAAATTGCTTCAAAATTACATGTTAATGAAAATGTAGTGAAAGGTGATGAAGAAGATGAACAAAAGGAAGCCAATGGTGGACACAGCAGTGAAAACTTTACCAACAGTAATCGTTAATTCCTGTGCTGCAGCTCTCTGACAGTGCAAATTCAAAAGTCAAAGTTCACAAATGTATAAATGTACACACTAAATACTATTGTGACTGGGCACTGAT
Source organism: Chaetodon trifasciatus (assembly GCA_037975065.1). NCBI lineage: Eukaryota > Metazoa > Chordata > Actinopteri > Chaetodontiformes > Chaetodontidae > Chaetodon > Chaetodon trifasciatus. Next base: position 4,483,291 of record JBBMOE010000044.1, read on the forward strand.
ATGTCCAAATTCATCCTAATGTGCTGTAGTTAGATCTACAGCATTACACCTCAGTACTCACCTTAATAGCTTACACATCAGTACACTCCACCACACCTGAATGCAGAATGAAAAGCAGCAGTACTCATCACTCAGACTGGAGCCGTGGTTTAATGGTGTCCTCAATGAGGGAATAAGAAAGGGAGGTGAGGGTTAATCTCCCTCTCTCACACACACGTGAAACAACGACATACAAACACACTAGCTCCACACCCCTCCAGTCATATCAGCAATCTAAAATTTCACTTACATTCCAATTGGATACAACCTATCATCACAGGCTGGCTTTATCTGCTGTGATATATACTCACAGGCTGAGAAAGGGAGGACCACGGTGAACCTATTTGTGTTTATGACTTTGCAGGGAAAGAGATAAATGACCTCCCGTTTTTATTTGGTTTTAATGAAGTAGGGACTGAGGGACTCCCCCAGCATCCCCTTCTCTCTCCTAGCCTGTCCTCTTCCTCCACCACCATCCCCCTGCTATCCTCCTCCTCCACCCACCCACCTCCTTTTCCTTGTTTGTGACCTAGATGCAGGATGGTTGACAAAGGACACAGGTTGGAAAAGAAACTCACCTCTTTCAAGGTGTGAAGTGTGAAGTGGAGTGGACGAGGCGCCAGGCGGAAACTTGTTAACCCATGTGGTCTCACAAGCTAAGAGGACGTCCCCTGGGTGGGGGGTTGGGGAGGTCAGGGGAGGGGGACGTGGGCTGGGTCTGTACAAAAACATTATATTTGGCCACCGCATGTTTGCCGTACCAAACGGCCATGCTGGCTTACTGTTAATTGGACGCTTGGGCCCATATTAAGGCCATGGCTCAAAAGGTGATGGGGGAGAAAAACAAGGGGAACACACACACACACACACACACACACACACACACACACACACACACACACGCACACACACACACACACTCCTCTTTCCCCTCCATGCTTTCCATGGGACTTAATTAAGAGCGTGTTGAAGGGCCTCCTGTGGGAGAAGGGACATGGACTCACATACATGCACAAACACAAAGGCATAAACATGTCTGTAGCAAGAACGACGACACCGCACACAGAGAAGATGGCATGTGCACTCTTTGAAGGTCCTCTGAACACACAAATGCTGAACTCTGATTGGGTATACTGTCTTATTCTTCAGGGTGTGTGTTGACTGTGTCTGGAAATTGAAAAAAAAAACAAAAAACAAACAGCACACATCTGTTATGTCACTAGGATCCATCCAGGTTTGCCCTCTTGATCATTCTCCCATTACCAGCTGACTCCTGGTCCATGACCTTTGACCTCTTCCACTGGATGCTGTTAGCAGGTTTGGTCTGGTGTTCAGACAGATGACACTGTCTGCTTCTGGTCCTGTCTGTATGTGAACCAGCAGAGATCTTAAGGTGTGGAATGATTTTGGGTAAGTGTTGACTACTTGTGACTTAAAGTCTGTGACTCTCTAACAGCCCATCCACATAAAGGAGCTCCATTGTGATGCCTCTGGTGGCCCTTGAGATAGCAGTGTTTGTTCTGGCCCTGAGTTGGGGGATTGCCATCAACTGCTCATACCTGCCAACTGTGGGCCTCATGCGAAGATTGAAGTATGCAGGAATCCCACTCACCCCAACCAGTATCTCCATTTGAACTCTAAACACATCCTACAAAATAGCAGATGCGTAGCGAGGACCCTCCTACACAGAGCACAACACTACACTCTGGGCCAATAGATACAAGAAGTGGATGAGTACCCCAACCTGACCCTTGGGAGCAGGAGGCCATTAAATGCGGAAGACCGTCTCTGAACCCAGTCAGGGGTTACAATCTCCCACCATATGTGACCACCTGTCACTGCATAACTGACACCTGAACCAGGTCGTTTCTTTGTGAGAACTCTGTTCAGACACAAATACAGTATGAATTTTATGTATGGACATATAGTTAAATGTAGCTGTAATGTTGTAATTAACTGCCACTTGTATTTGCTTTGTTTGCTCTTTGAACCTTTATCTATATCAAAGGAGGTAATTTGTTCTAAATTGATATCGATGGTTGCATCTTTTTGATTTGGTTGTGTTGGAAGCTAATGGAAATCCAATAAACAAATAAAGTTGAGTTCATTATCTTCAAGTGCAGCTAAACACTTAAAATGAAGTAAAAATATAAACCCTATAGTGAAGATATTAACAAGATATACACAGTAAGATCAAGACTGAGCTGAACTGTCATTACACAACAGCTGTGCTCAAATATCATGCATCAACAGCAAGGTTGATCCAAAGTCCAGGAGCTCTGCTGGTGAAGAACCAGTCACCTGCTGACTGGTGTTGATAGTATTGCAGATTAACCAAAGTCTTGAATTTCCTTTATTAAGATTTAATATAGGAAATGTAACACTTAGAGCTTAAAAACAGTCTCTAACTTCTAAATTCGCTTACGTGGCGTGGACAGTAAGGGGAGAATGGACAACCATAACATCACCTGGGGGACTGTGCCCCAGGAAACAGCCCAGTTGGTTCAACGATACAAGTGAAAAGAATGACAAGTCAAGCAAAACAAGCCATGATGCCAAATAAGATGATAAGGAGCAAAAGAGCAGTGGGTGATCCACAAAGAGAAACCAGGCATTAATGTTGCTCACTACACTGCATACTCAAATGACACAGTTTGACTCTGCCACCCCACTCATCACCTATAAACCACTAACAGGGAATTGCTCAACAAGTTGGGCAGGACAACAATGGGGTTTCCAACATAAAAATATGCTCAGCCAACAGGTCAGATCAAGGACACAACAGAGAGCAGTCAACTAAGTCTGCTGTGTCAAAAAAGGTTGACGTGTATATGTTAAGTGATTATTGTAACTACACACCTGTAACACCAAACACTACCAGCCACACAGAGACAGAGGACGGGAGCCAAAGAGTCAGCACAGGTCAGCAGGTGACTAAAATAATCTGGCTCTGATTAGGGAATTGTTTGGGGGAGCAGTCGGTCCTCGGGGTATATTCACTAGTACTACACCTGTTACTCACCTGCACCAGGGGAGCATTCCCCACCACATTCATTCTATCATTACCCTGGAAATGATACGTATATTAGTCAAATCTCTGTGTATCTATGTAAATGCATTTGTTTTGAGCATTTTCTAAAATTTATCATTATGTGCCCTTTCTCTGTTGATTATTGCATCATTATCTAATACAAAAAGCACTTTTGTATTTGTTTGAAGACAAATATATGACTATATTTAAAACAAAATGCCATGATAAGATGAAATTGATTCGGAGAGTTAAGAGTGCAGTTTTCATGTTATGTAATTACCTTTAAACTACTTGTGTGCACTCTTTGCAACACTGCAAGGCTGCAGTGTGGTGCGTGCCTATTAGCACCTCACACATTTTTATTTATTTATTTTCTCACTCCTGCAATGTGACGAGAGTCTTCTGAATAAAATGGAAAAAAGAGAGGACATGTTAATATTTAAAAAGGTCGAGTGTCTCCGTGTCTTTGAGGGATGATCCTCGGGGATCGGCTGTTTTGTGACTGTATGGAATTGAACAAAAGACTCTGATGGGTAAACATGTTTTTCTCATCTGGTCATGCGACAGTTTCATGGTTGTGAGCATTTCTTTCATCATTAACTTTTAATGGTAGGTTATGAATTTGGTATTAATGCTCTGAGTGCATTTGTATTGGGTGTTTATCTGACTGGCTGACTGTGCATCAAACTGGCGGAGTCTGTTCACCACAAACAAGTACTTTGACATGCCAACAGTCATCTGTGACATACCCACTAATGTCCAAACCTGCAGGCTAGAGGACACACACACAGAGTACAGTGATCACAGGGATAATGTAACTAGTACTTCTAGTCAAGAACTGTACTGAAGTACCATTTTGAGGTACTTTACTTAAGCATGTCTGTATTATACAACATTATACTTAAATGCATCCCTACATTTCAGGGATACATTTTACTTTTTACTCCACAACACTAATTTGATAATTAGTTGCTATAGTTACGGTGCAAATTAAGGTGTCTGCACATCCACACAGGTGTTTTCAATTACTATGACTGATTAGACCTCTAAGCAGGTCTAAGATGGTTGTAGCGATGCTGGGTTTTAGCTGATATCGCCAAATTTTGTTCATACTTTTGTTGTTTTCTGAAAGTAATATTTTGAATGCAGATCTTTTCAGAACTAGTTTGAGGACAATGAGTCCAAACCAATATTTCCGTGGTCCTTACTGAAGCAAGTACACTCTCCAGAGAGTTCCGGTTGCTGCTCCATCTGCCATCAGGAAACATCAATGTTTTGTAATGACAACCTCAGATCCCACTAACAACAGCATACACTACAGATTGATGCAATCTACTCTACTCTAAATTGGTCACACAGCAAAATACAGAATGCACTGTAGCTTAAAACAGGATCCAGAAGCTGCATCAAGACTGAGAAACAGAGTATGGACAGTCGGTCTTCTGTCATGGCTCCTCTTGGTACAACAGATGCTCCATGTTGTTCCAACTACAACAGACCCTTGCAGGAAATCATTTAGCTAGAGATGAAAATATCCTTATTATGCCCGAACAAAATCCAAGAGAGAATGGGAGAAACTGTTCCAGCCTTACTCCACAGGTGCGTGAGGGTTAGAAAATCTAATTAATGCTAACACAGCACAACAACCTACGCTATGGCTAGCCAGTTTAAAAGAATTCCCGAATTTGACGGGGCACAGTCAAAATTGATGAACACATAAGCTGGTGGCAAAAGCTTGGAGCAAAATGAATGGCATGAACACACCAGGTTACTGTCTTAACATCCTCCACACTGGACTGTTCCACGTGGGCTTGGATAAAAATCACTACTGATGATACACTATCGTACCCTGTGGAAAGAGGGCAATAATGCAGCTAAAACTGCTAAAGAATCCAGGCGAGGACAATGTGGTGGTAAGGACAATGAAGCAAAATCAGCGATGCTGACAAAGAAAAAGAAAGTCAAAGCGGGCTGGCAAAGACACAAGGCTTAACAATCAGTGGCTCTCACCTGATGCCAACACTCTGAGCACGGGAGACTCCACTATCTGGAACATAGGCAGCAGATCAGTGCTCACATGCTGTCTCCCCAGTGAGACAGTCTCTGCATTAAATGCGAAGCTTCTCAACATTCTCTCCCAACACTGGGTGATCAATGACTGTACACTGTTGTGCCTTGTTGATTTTTACAAAGGTGAGGGTGGCTGTAACACAGAAATGCAATACGGTCATGATTAACAACTACATCAACAGCCCTTCCTTACAACTTTTCACATGGCATGAACAATAATGCCATAGAATGTTTTACGCTCTTGGTCTCTCACAACATGGCCTACACACACTTGAGGCCACACTGTGGGTTTGGTTATATCTAAAGGTCTCAACACTTCATCTGTCATAGTGAAGGACTTTCTGATAATTTCTGTGACTTTGACTTCCTGATCTCTCCAGATGTTCAAATTAGCTCTGTTTCTGTTAACAAAAGATATGTAAGGGGACTGGGGCTCAGTTTATGGAGGCAATAACTGTGTTACCAAAATTGAATGCAGAAGTTGTTGATGTACTCCTGGATGATTTTAACTTGAAAATTTCAAATGTCATAGACGTTGTTGTACCTGTAAAATTCGGGAAAATGTTCAAGCAAACAGAGGGCACCATGGAGAAATACCATGATAGTAAAAGCCTTGAAACGAGTCCAGAAAAAATAACTTCAATTACCTTCTGACCTATATAAACAAAGCCTTTGTAGTCATACCTGACAACTCATGAGTTATGAGAGCAAGACAGCAACATTAACAGGATGATTAACAGGAACATCAATAATATTCATATTCTATTTGCTAAGGTTGACAGGCTTGCAAATCCCCAAAATTGATTGCTCAAGAAGTTCTTTCCATAGAGAAGTATAAATGAATTTGCTTTTTTTTTTTTTTTTTGTAAAAAAATAAATAAATAAATAAAATAAAAGCCTGACCATTAAAGCCAACTAAGAAATAATCTTACTGTTATGTCCCAATTCAATACTATTTACTAAAAAACCATTGAGGAAACCATATGACTTTTTCAAAACTATTTTTAAGTCTGTAAAAACCTGATCTACAGCAGCCTTTAAGTCACTTAAAAAAAGACAGTCTGGATACCTCTGTGTTAAACAACTATAGACCTGTCTCAAATCTTCCTTTGATAGCTTAGATCACTGAGAAAATTGTTTTTAATCAACTTAGCAACTTCTCGAACTCAAATGGTCATTTTGACAAATTTTAGTCAGGCTTCTGTCATCACCACAGTACTGAAACAGCTCTCATTAAAGTGTTAAATGATATATTGCTGAATACTGATTAAGGTAAGATATCAGTTTTGGTTTTACTAGATCTCAGTGTAGCATTTGACACCGTAGGTCACAGAATACTGCTGGAAAATTGGGCAGGACTTTCTGGAGGAGCCCTTAATTGGTTCATGTCTCATTTAGAAAGCTGGAGTTACTTTGTCACCATTGGCAGTTATGAGTCTGACAGAGTGGCTATGACATGTGGAATCCCCCAGAGAGTAGTTCTTAGACCTCTTCAGTTTAATCCTACATGTTGTCTTTGAGCCAGATTCTACAGCACGACAACACTGGTTACCATAGTTATTCAGATGATACTCTGATATATCTGGCTCTTTTACCAGATGAATTCAGCTCAATAGACTCACTTTGTCATTATTTATAGCAGATATTGGATGAGCCACAGTTTCTTCAGTTGGATAAAGACAAAAACAGAGATTATTATGTCTGGCACCAAAGAGAAGAGAGTTAGTATCAGTAAATAACTCAAATCTTGGGTTCTAAAATCCATAGACAGAAACAAGTCAGAAATCTTGTGTATTCAGATGTCAGTTTTGCCAGCCGTATCAAAACAATCATTAAAACAGCCTTCTATCATCTAAAAATATAGCCAAAAAAGCTCAGCCATGCTTTTATTTCCAGTAGAGTGGACTACTTTAAAGTGTCTTAACAGGTCTTCCTAAAATGCCATTTAGCAGCGAAAGGCCAAACATGCTGCTGCTAGAGCTTTCTCCAGGATCAAATGAACAGAGCACTTTACACTGGTTCTAACATCTTTAAAATGACTTCCAGGTAGTCATGATAGATTAGAGGCTCCAGGCTACATTAGCCACTACTAGCACAACATACTGCAATTTAAGAATCAAACTGTCAGTGTTCCAGTTGCATTGCAGCTGATGTAGACTCCAGGCTTTGACAAGTATAAAATTAAAAAAGAAAGTGAATAAAAAGAAGACATTTCTGGTTCAGCTGCACCAATTTTAATCTTCTTTTTAAATAGTCCATCAGTCTGACAGCATTATATGAGTGACATGCCAAATCAGTAAAGTACTCTTTTAATGGAATACTGGGTTGTGTTTTTCAAGTTTATTCCTCAGTTATGATAACATGCTCACCAAGTTAATTCAGACAACAAGGAAAACAATGATACTGTGACAAACCTGATGGGTCAAGAAACACAAGCAGGCACGTGATTAGGCAGGTTGTAGACAAGGCAGATTATCAGTGCACTCAATGTCATTAATACTGTAAACCCTTATTGCACAGGGAGACTGTGTGCACAACTAGTCACTCTGTAAACTGTGATGGATGTTAACAAGAATTTATTCAACCTTGCTTTCTCTCCCAAATAAGTTTGACTAACCTGCGACTTTCTTTACAACTGATCATCTGACTGCTCATGTTTGTTGTCCCTTCTGACTTGATCTTAGCAATTACATTGGTGAATGCAATCTAATGTTGGAAATTATGGCCAAAACGATGACAATAAGACTAAAGTTGTGATAACCAGGAATAATGTGTAGAGGTATGGCAAATGGGTAGAGGAACAAAATGAATTGAGGATATGATTTATGATCCATTTTGTAACAACTTTGCCAACAATATATCTCATAATGATGATAATGATGCATAAAGGTTTATTATGACTTGTGGGCTGGGACAGTTAAGGTATCGTCCTCATCTCTTTGAACTGTACACCAATCAAATGGACAGCAGTCACTGGATAGATTTTAGTTAACAGCATGTCATGGTTACATAACACCCTGGATTCCATTTAGTCACCTTTGTCCACGTCCAACACTCTCTCTCTGCCAAATGTAAAATACCAATGCCAAAGAAAAAAGCTGCAACGAAAAGCAGTAAATATTGTGTGGCCCTACTTTGAATCTCTGCTAAACCAGACCTCCCCCCATCTGTGCGTCACCCTATATCACTCGTTCTGAAACTACCATGGGGACATGTTTGAGCAATGTGCCATAAATCCCATTTATTATACATTAAGCAGTAACCCTGGAACATGTGTTGTGAAACCTGGCCTCGTACCATGCTTCCCAGTCCTCAATTAAAAGCACATTATGGTGCTGGTCCATGGGTCCTGGTCAGACAGTCAGAGCGCTGCTGAGCCAGCACTTCCTCCAGGCGTGGCTGCAGGCCTCTCTTTATGGAGGTGTGTTTGCCGACGGGGAACAAAGGACACAAATGCCATGGCTGTCCGTATCAATCTGACTCTGTATGTCGGTCATACAGGGGACATTCTTCAAGACTTTAGAAATCCTGACCCATTTTTCAAAATGAGAAGCACCACAAACAGAACGACTCTTGATGTTTCATGATTTTACTTCTTGTGTGAGTCTGCCTACTCACTGATGGTGACTGTTACTATCCTGCTGCTGAAACTGCCACCTTCTCTCACCAGTCTTGATAACATTCTGACTTCCAATCGGCTCCATATAGGTCATATTGATGACCACAGAAAAAAGGGGCAGATGATAGTTGTGGAAAAGTGTTAACACCATTTGATCTTTTACGCTGAAAATCCATTACCTTGCAAGGCAGCTGGATTTGAAAGATCACACAAGATCATGTGAGCCAAGAATTTATCTTTCCAGGTTTCAAGTTAGGCACTTTTGGCTAAACCATAGTGGCAATGGCAAATCAATGTTCTTTGAGGAACTACTTGCAATGATGTGTGTGGTTTAGGTACAGCCAGAGAAGCGACTGCTCATTTGAAAACAACAATGGGAGCTCTTGCAGTGGTTGGTTGAGATGCTGCTATAGCATCAGTTATATCATAACTAGAGAGCATTTTCTCATTGAGAGAATAGCAATAAACAGCGCTGAAGGCATTTCTTGATTTCCACTCTTCTGTGCATTGAAGTTAAGCTGTGATAGACGGTGATAGTCAGACGGTTCATCCAATCACTTGCCAAGCATTTTTAGAACATTTCCCTTGTCCAAACAGTTTCCAAGAATGACTTCCCAGATGGTTCAGTGTAACAAACTATCTGGCGCATCAGGTTAATATAAAATTGCGTTAAGAATTGATTTGGAAGATGAGTAGCTTTCTTTTTCTTCATGTTGGTCTTTGTATTATAATAATGCCTTAAAATAAGTATATCATTATGATCACCTCCTGGAGGCCTTAAACTAACCTCCTATTGTTTTTCTTGACATTACTCCACTTTCAAAGATTGATCCATTGATTTAATATTAGACTTCTACAAAGTACGGAGACTTCAGCAAGACAAAGTAATCAAAAAGTAAAATTTGATCAGAATTGAAGCAGCAGAGACTGGGACATCTTGATGTTTCTTCCCTAGCACGAATCAAGTTTCAAAAAATCAGTATCATTTCCCATAATAGCTCAAGACCATCATAAACTCATAAATTAGTAAGCCTACACATGTTTGACTAGTGTACTGTGTCAAAGGTGTAGGTTATTCCTCTGCAGTTCTAGTGCTACATGGTGGTGAAATGTATTTATCTGACTTCAATTTCAAAAGACTCCAGCACTTATGACCACACTGTCTAGTTCTGAGTCTGCTGGAGAGCTGATGCTAGTACATGTTTCTTTGCTTTCTCTCTGTGACCTCAGCAATCCCTATGTTACTACTTTGAATTGGTGTAACTGTAATTCCAGCACCCATAATCAAACTTTGCTGTGGGTTTTGACAGTCTGGTCTGCCATCAACACATCGTAACCCATAAAAGAGAGACAGCTAATGTTAGCTTTCTATAATGTGGGATGAACACAGCAGAGTCTGTAGGCACTCCCAATAACCCAGTGAGTGTTAAAATAACATCAAGGAAAAGGAATCAGTGTGGGTCTCAAAAGAAGTTGCATTGTCAATATCCATCTGTTCGTAGTGGCCATATCCTCCTACCCAAACAAGTGAATAGACCTTTCATCCTCACATAGTTAACATGAAACAGTTGCAGTTTGCTTAGGTTTAGGCACCAAAAGTACTTGGTTAGGTTTAGGAAAAATCATGGGTTAAAATAAGTATGTTACTATAACATGTCATGTAACTTAAGTATGTCATGTAAGTTACAATAGGTCAACGTAGACTTCCAGTTTCCCACAAGGCACAAATAGCAGTCTTCTTAATGAAAGTCCTGAGTTTGTTTGACTCATCCATCGAACCCACCTTCCTCAAAATGTGGAGTGTTGCTCTTTATGCTATGTCAGCTGACTCCCTCCTTGGTCCCATCAAAATTACTATGGCCACTAGGCGTTGCCGCCTAACAATAAAGGTAAAAATGGTTCATAATAACCTGCTTTCCCAGACAACCTATACAGCCATGGATCAATGTATTGGTAATATGTTATGTTGACTGCATTCACAAAATGATATTTGCTAAAAAAAAAAAAAAAAAAAGCCAATTTATTTTATTGTAAAACATCTAGCTTCATCAAAACTACAATTATTCAGAACCACTGAAGAAATCAGAATTGTCAAGCTTTCCAATTTTATGTAAACCTCTTCTGCCTCTTTTCTTGTACTGACCTGAATTTTGAACTCAGCTCACTTTGTGTGCAAGGAAATACATCCTCAAAAGAGGACAACGAACAAACAAACAAACAAACAATATTAGACATATTTGCAGAAACAGTGACTTAGCCTCGGACCTCTGAGCTGGACAAGTGCTGTCAATGGCTTTTTTGACAAATTTCTTTTAACTGCTTATCTTTGGCATGAAGTTTTTCAGTATGTTGACATATGCAGTTACAAAAACTGTGGGAAAAATAAGAACTTTTTGCAAACATAATGAATATAAATAAGAACCAAAAAGAGAGACAGAAGAGGTTTACATAAAATTGAATGCTTGACAATTCTGATTTCTTTAGCTTGGAATTGAATAATGGCAGTCAGTGAGAAAATTTGCAAATTTCTGAGAAGCTTGAAAAAGAGATTAATCAGTTATTGAAATTGACACACTTTCAACTGAAGAACTAATTCATTTACTAATTGTTTCAGCACTAATTAAGTTTAAGGTTTTGGTCAAGATTTACCTGACTTTAATGGAAAATAGCATGCTGATTCCAAATGGAGTGACAAAAGGAGAGCATTTGTTTTCATATAAATAAGTCCAAATTTCCCCTGAGATCAGCCTATTTGTATGTGTTCTAACAGCTCCCTCTCCCTGATGAGGAGCCTGTTGCCATGCTAACTAATGGCTGCTGTGTCATCAGGGCAGTTAGTGTGTTGTGATGGTCGCTGCAGACTGATCTCCCTACTGCCTGGCCACGGCCCAGCCTACCCTTGTCAGTTTAGTGATTGTAAAGTGGCCACGGGAGGTGGCGAGGCTCAGCCAGCACAATGCCAGCCAGCAGCATTAACTGTCTACTGAATGCTCGCCTTGACCCCAGAGGCCTGATGCCTCTCTCTCTCTCTCTCTCTCTCTCTCTCTTTCTCCTTGGGGCTTTCATTAATGACGAGATGCAGAGGATTGATCTCCAAGGACACCTCAGACACACAAATGTGCAGCGCAACCACGCATACACACCCAAAATGAACAATGTATGCTAAGCAGGCTCAGAGCAGGCACACATGATTTTATTAAGAGCAACAATGCAAGTTGAACATGTACACAGTGCCCCCCCACATGGACACACACAGGATGTAATTAAGTAGTAGTAATCGCAGCAGCATGTTCTACTGCCAACAAGATTGCATCAGCAAGAGTGGTGTTGCAATGGAAAATTAGGGTTGCATCACAACAGCAAGGGGGGGAGAAGCCTGCGAGCACCAACATGAATATGCACTGTAAGCACCAACATGAATATGCGCTGTTAGCATTCTTGAACATGACGCAACCACTCCCAATCAGCTGTAAAGCAGCAGCGTTGATGAGATTGAGTCTGTGTATCATGGAGGAATGTTTGGTAATTTTTTTTTTTTTTTTTTTTCTTTTAACACTTTAAAGGGGCATGTTTGTCAAGCAGAGAAATGTATTAAAGGGACATCACTTAAGTATCTCAACTCAAGTTTCGAAAAAAAAAAAACATTATAGTTGAGATGAGCTCTCCTTTTGGGTAAAGAAATACAGAGTATAATGATTTCACAACATGTACAGTTCTTCTACATATTTTTTTGGATGAGGATGAGGGAGGGAGCTAGGATGGGTTGTTGAGGAGAGTGATGGCCTTAGGGGACAAAAAAAAAAAAAAAAACTGTTCAGGTGTCCAGTGGTCCTGGTGCTCATGGAGCCAAACCTGTGGCCTGATGGAAGCTTTCTGAGAGGCAGTCAGCCAGGTGTGATGGGTCTGCCTCTACTGTCTGGCTCTGGCATTATGTAGAACACTCAGAGATACTTGATCCTGTCCTGTGAGTGGCTAATGGTGGCTCTGTGGAATGGGGTGTGAACCTTTGGGGAGATATTCATTTTCTTGTCGGAGGAAGAACATGATGAGCTTACTTGATGACATGAAATGAGTGTGTCTCCTTTTCAGGTCGCTGGTGATTGTGGTACCAAGAAACTTACCAGACTCCAACACCTTTACAAACCTGACCAGCTTGATTGATGGAAGGGTGGCTGGAGATGTAATCATTTGTGTAAAGGGAGAACAGATGTGGAGGGAAGATATCTGCAACTGCAGCTTGGGAGTTTATGGATGTCCTTCTCTGTGAAGGTGACGGGGGCAGTGGACCATCATTGTGTGTGGCAGGGGACCTCTCAGAACATAGTGTAAGTTAATGTTAAGTTAATCAGGTTAGTCCAGGCAATGGAGTGATATCCGTGTATTTCTTGTCCATTTTTGTATTGTCCTGAGTGTGTTCCAGATGGCTACAGGGTTGTTGGGACTTGAATCATGTTCCAGCCTGACTTTGATGGTCTTCTTTAAGTTGCGTCTAGCCAGCCTGAATGTATCAATTTTACCCTCCCCGGATGCCCACTCTTTGCGGTTCCTGAGATCTCTTAGCTGTTTGGTGAACCAGGGCTTGTGGTTATTGTACCTGATGATGGTTTTGGATGGGAGGCAGATCTGCTCACAGAAGAAGACATATGAGCATACAGTGTCAGCACCTCTCATAGACTCCCAGTCAGAACACTGCCTTACTGTAGTCCTGGATGGACAGAAGGCAGAGTTCTGTCAGTAGACTGAATTCATCCATTTTATTGTAGAGAGAGTGCACATTTGACGCAGATTTGACTGAGAGTGCCCTCTCTTCCTCCACTTGTGGAGGGCATCTACTTGATGATCCCTGTAGTGCCACGCAGGGCACTCGTGTCAGGCAGTTCTTCCATTTTCCTACAGTGGGTACATGGTCATAGATTTCCTTTGATAGACTCAAAAAGTTGGAGAAGCAGCAGTTGGCATTCCATTCCCTGATATTTAGGAGTATAATCTTATTGTAGCTGTAGTGCATAATAGGAAAAAGATATGAATACAAAGAATTGGGAATGCTGAAACACCTTGGCTGCCAACATGGAAGGAGGCACGAAAGTGGAAAGTGGACGTGTTTATCACCATGAAGCTCCAGTAGCTCAGAGTACCTGGATATACTTCCACCTGACAGAAAGGAATACACAAGTAGCTATTTTCCAGATCACCTACATGTATACGAATCTCCTGCTTTCTGAGCATTATTAAGTTATTTAAAGTATAGAATAATCGTGGGAGAGGTAGTTGTGATGTGACGCACGGACAGCGGCCCTTCTGGATTGTCTTTTTCTTTTTTGAACATCAATCATGTATCATGCTTTTGAAGATATCTTTAATTTTACAGCATTTATCTGCACTTTCCTCTTAGGCTTTTATCCTTTTAATGCATCCCTCTTACATCTACCTTTTCTCTCTTTTTCCTCTGCTGTCTGTTTTTTCACCACGCTGCTCAGCCAAGCACTCTCCATGCACAGACTGATGTTGTTTTGAGGTGTCTATGCAAGCGGCCAGTTTTATATGACTACAGACAGAGATCGTACTGTCAGGGTAAGAGCAGGCAGATGCTGATGGTCAACAGTTCTGCAGGACTGTAGCTGTCCTGTGTTGTGTTTGATTCAATCACTTCATTTAGCATTATTAACACTGGACAGACGCTCCATGCCAATCAGCTTACCAGGGCACTGGGAATTCTTCTGGTACTCCTGATGACCAGCCCAGGCCTGTACAGCAGATACACAACAACCCTTTTAATTTGAAATCACGTTTGTGTCCCCTGGATGAATGTAAGTCCAATATTCACTCTCTTCTAGCTCTCTTTTGGTCTTCACTAACTCCTGAGGGAGATGTCTGGCTCTTCATTGGTATGGCTTTAACACGTTTGAGGAAACGTTGCACATAGTACAATCCTCAGACCAAAATATGGAAAATGCATGTTTACAGCTAAATAGCACAAATTGAAAATTAATCAAAGTTTTACACACATATAAATCTAGGCCTAGAACACACCATTTCTGAACCAAACACACCCCCACACACACAACCCTAGTCTATGTCACTCTCAGGTTTACAGAGGTTTCTAGTCATGCAGCAGATAATTTATTCCACTGTAATAGTAAAAGATAAAAATAATAAAGCCTTTCTATCTGACATGTTTGGAGGGGAGGGGGTCTTTCCTTATGATACTGTCAATCACAATATGAGACATGACTCTGCTCACTTAATGCCTGCATTTTATGTTGACAAAGGCCTCCTCCCTCCCCTCCCTCTCTCCAGACCTATCAGCAAATGTGGAACAAGAGAGAGAGAGAGAGCGAGCGAGAAAGGGATGGCGGCATCAAAGAAGGCCTGTCAGCTCATAGGTACGGGCCTCATCAACTTCCTTCCTTTCTTCCATCCTTTCTTTTGTTTTTCAAACAGACATCTTGAGCCAATAGCAGGGTGTTGTCTAATTAGTGTCTGTGTGTGAGTGTGTGTGTATGTGTGTGTGTGTGCGTTGAGTTGACCTAAAAAAGTTAGCGTCACTCATCGTTGAATGTCACTCCCATCACGATTTAAATTAAGGTTGTCAGGCTCTCTCCTCTTCATATCCTCCCCATGGTAATTCCTAACAAAGATAATGATATGTTGTAGTTGACCCTGCAGCGCTGTAGAAAAATACTCTTTAACTGGCCCTGAGCGTGGAAACAAATGCTGGGATATCTGTCATTCCTGTGTTATGCCTCGTAGTAGCTTGTCTGTGCTGTCATGTCAGCTGGCTGGTATTCATACGGTTGTTGACTGTCTTTTTACATGTGCAGAATTCAGATTATCTAATACAGCCCTAACTAACAACAGGAGAGAAGAGTTTCATTTCAAAGCTAGCTTTTTTGTAGGCCATAGTTAGCCAAATTGGTGCTATGATCTAAATGCAAACATCAGCATCTAACATGTACAAATGCTGATGCTTAACAAGTAATATTTACCAGAATCACTATCTTAGATTAGCGTGTTGGCATGGTAACACTTCCTAATTTGCACATGTTGTACAGCTGAGGATGAGGGGAATGTTGTTAACTAAGCCATAATGGTGCCAGATAAAGGTTTGTGGATGGATCACTCTGAACATAACACCAGATACTATGAGTGTAGCGGTAGCCTATGGAGATGTTGAGATGTTGCTATTGGGGATATCCCCGCATGGCCACAATAATGAATACTTTCTTTCTCGCCACTGCACATTGTACAGTTAATTGCCTCTCTCAAGTCCTCGTACAGCTTGTAACACTTTTAGGGCCTGAACTGTGCTCCAAAAAGCCAATATTTTCTTCAGCTAATGGCGATGGATCGAGGGGCCAAAATAAATAAATAAATAAATATATATATATATATATATATATATATATATATAGAATACCAGTTCACAACTCCACAAATGCAAAGCATAATAAGTCAGGAAGGCACTGGCTGAGCCATGTATAACACGATGTCATGCCCTGTGTGAGAAATGGGCCTGAGTGACATTACACTCCCTCCGCACAGTATTGCCGCTGCCGAAGGGTGGGACGTTGATTACATACCATAATGCAGCCCACAAATCCGTGATGATCAGATTAGAGGTGCTCCTGTCCTCTCCAATAGAGGCAGGGCAGTGAGGCTGACTGTGCTCATGGCTCACTCACTCTTAGCCAGTGTTAAGGCTAGGAAGAGCACTGTTTAAATGGATAGCAGGATCAAATGGCTGCAGCACATGCTTTAATGGTAGATGCAGCCAATTTGTTATCAATCAACATCTGGAGGTAGGCTAAAAGGAGAGGCAGCGGGATCTGAGCTTTCCACACACCAGCACTGAAAAGAGGACCATTTACCCACATGACATACGTACATGTGGTAGAAGTGGCTCTTGCACCCTTGATTTTGGGCATCAAAGCAGCAACCTCTGGGGCTGAAAAATGAAACCACGTGGAAATGCCAAAAACTGCAGTTCCTTGAATGACCACTTGAGACTGGCACCAAAAATGAGCCAATCCCTATATAATGTGCTAATGGTGCCAGTAGAAAAATCATAACAACTGACTGTCTGCATAAACTTTTGAGCCAATCCATCTGGTAGATGTCAAGCTAACAGGAAACCAAATTCATTACTGAGAGTACTGACTCTCATGTAATAATGTACTAATGACTACTGAGTAGTCTTGAGTCCGTATGTCAACATGTTGACTTTAAATCTGTTTTCTTGTTTAAAAGTACCCGTTTTGGAAGTACAATACTAAATTGCTGGCGTACCCCTTTTACAACTGAACTTCTAATCACATTCCTATTTTCTTGTTATATGTAGTGCGTCTCTGCTGCCCTGTCCGTTATTGACGTAAGGCTGACATGTGTGGGGAGTCTGAGCAGGGCCAGCAGGGAGGAGCTGGCAGCTCTGGTACATGATGGGAGCTTACAGAGCAAATATATTGTACACAAATATGTTTCAAAGAAAATCAGAGAGGAGGCCAATGACTGCTCTGGCTCAAAGAGCACAGAGAGAGAATGTAATATATTAAATTGCTCTCAACATGAAATATTGACAAGATGCACTGCATCGGCTACACCCGCACAGCTCCTAACTCTATAAATGAGTTAAATATTGCAGACCCTTGCCGTGGTGTGATGTAATAAAAGTCTGGTTTTGTTTGGAGTGCGGACACTTCATGGTTTACATTGTGTGGATCTTATTGAGCCAGAGTCAACAGCTCATAAAGCCCTGTTTTTATTTGAGCTTTGCAACTCTCGTAAAATCGATTTCAGGGTCAGGGTTAGAAAAACAACTGGTGTTTTATACACACTCATGGTGCTGTGTCTTTGTTTTGAGAAGGTATGGTAAGGTAGTTAGAGGATAATACAGTATCTGCAGTTACAACTTTTGGTGACACTTTATTTGAAGGGCTGTGCATAAGACTGACGTGGCACGGATCATGAACATAAAGTGTCTTTATTACTGTTTATGACTGTTATCATTAAGTGTCATTTGGTCAGTTAAGTAATTTTTAATGGGTAGTTGACATTCTTTGAAATGTCTTTGTTATGACGGTTTGACATTTAAGACGACATAAAACATGCATGTTTTGGAACTTGGAGTGCTTTGTCGAAACCACAGGTAAGACAAACGTATTTTTGTACCTAGCTATGTCTACCTAGCAGTGATATGGGTGGAAGAATTTTTGATTTGGTACTTTGGGGTGAAGAGTGGAACAGCAACACCACCTGGTGTCAGTGTGGCTTTCATTGAGAGATGTCAAGCTGAAACGCTGGAGTATCCTGTCAATAGCAGGTCAGCCAAGCTTACTAGCTGTAACTGCCGGTAATTGAACCAGTAACATTAAGTGCAAACAATGTTTTCATGTGCAATTTGTTTACGTATAGTTGTTGTCTGATCAACATGGTGTTGTTTATATAGCTCACCTGGCACTAATCACGAGCTAAACCCTAGAATTAGCTGGTTGATTTTAATAACTATTAGCTAACAATGATTGTACCTGGTACATTAGTTGTTTACAAATACAAGTGGTTATACTTAATCTAATACACTTAATTTCCATCTGTCTCCTTGACTGCAAACAGTTTAGCCTTTTTTTTTTCTTTTTTTTTTTTTAACAATTTTGGGAAGAAGAACCAGATCCCAGTTCATTTATTTATTTATTTATTTATTTTACTGTTTATGATGTCCTGATAATATGTAATATGATGATACACTATAATTAATAATGTAGTACTTTAGCCTTAAATTATGTTAGTTTATTTTACTTACCTCATTGATTTTATATTTGATTTATCACATTAATACAATAATTTCCCTTTGGGATGAATAAAGCACTCTGTGTAGTATCTTTCTATTAATGTCTAAATTCTGGTCTCTAATATCTTCTGTTTTTACAAGGTGCTGTAGACTAGCATTTAAAGACTGAAAGTATGTAAAATACAGTAAATTATGTTCAATGACTATGCATAGATATATTATTTGGCCTGCTTCCACTACTATTGGTTCGTATTATTGATTTATTAGTGGTATGGACATATTGGCCATTAATAAAACCAGACCAGCAGTGAGCAGGTAGAGCTGACATTTGCCAATCAAAAATGTCAATTTTGTTTGGAGGCAAACAGGATAGTAAAAAACAAAACAAAAACAAATCAGGCCTTCAACAGATTCCTAAGATATTTTTTCAAAAATAAATTGTTTATTATTCAATTGCACCTTATGTTAATTCGTGTTGGCTTTTTAAAATTTCCATTAGACTTGAGTGATGCCTTTTCGGCAGTTAGACCATGTGAAGGAATCACACATGCTGACAGACTTTATTTCACACATTGCAAGAAGAAGAAACAAGATGCTGAGCAAAATAATGGAATTGGGGATAATATCTGGGGATTAACATTTAAATCTGGAGTGTCTGATGTATGAGCCTGACTGACCACTGTTGAAAACTTGCAGTCATCATAAGAAATATTTCTTTTAAGGTTTGCATCAGCTGTGAGGACCCTCTCTGACTGAGGAATCAAATGTCAAATCTAGTTTTAGGTGCATACTTTCAGGCCCAGGTGTTTACAATGGTTATGCTTCATTTTGAACTGCATATTATCTTTTATATTGTATTGCCTAGCTTCCGTCAGATAAATCCTGTGCTAATACCACTCAGCGCACTGTAATCAGGAGCAAATAAGGGGGATATATGAATAAACTCACAGTATTAAGACAACAAGTCAGAGGTGGGAGTAAATCACAAGCAAGTCTCAAGTCTTAAACTTCAAATCTCAAGTGGGTCTCAAGTCCTAAACTTGTACTTACAAATTTTATTGGTATTTGAAAAGCCTCCTCAATGAACAACAATGGAGAGTGAGGCTCTTAAATTATAATACAGCTCAAAAGGTTAAATTAAAATTAGTGTTGAAGACGCATTTAAAACAGCAGAGAAAGGGGTACAATGGCATGTCGTGAGAAGACTATTGTTACACCTTCAACTACTTAGTGATGAGCACACTTCTATGTTAGTAACATGCCAGGATAGTTTTTCTGGTTATATGGCCATGAATCAGTCACCGGATCATCATCTACGTTAACGATATGTCTTCTCAACAAAATGGAAATCAGTTCAAAGCCAAGTCTAACACAGCTTAAACTTAATGTTAGCTTTCTAACTAATGTCTGACCAGCCAATATAGTTAGCTAAAAAGACGGAGTCACATACCTTTCTTTGTGGATTTTGTAGTGGCGTATGAAGTTGGATTTTGTGGCAGTTGTGTCACTGATTTTTGTGCCGCAGACCTTGCATACTGCTGTTCTCTTCTTACTACTGTCATCGCCAACACTTGAATAGCCCCATGATAGCTTCCTCATGGGCTGGCATCTGCTGGGTTGCCGTGTCCTATCAGTTGCCAGGTTTGCATCTATTGCACTAGAAATCACCCAATCATGTTTCAGAAACAAAATGTCAGACATTGTCTCAATGTCTGAAAATCTGATTTAATAAAGCCTGTCTGAAGTCCTCAAATTTGCGACTTAAGTAGTCAAGTCATGTATGTGACCTGAGTTCCCCACCTCTGATGTCATGGTGCAGGCCTTCTGGATAATGGAGTCCTCTAAATTCACACAGTACTGAAGAGATTTTTAGTGGTAATTATTCTCATTTTCAGTGTTAGGTCTCGCATTACTTCAGTTTGTCTGTTTTTCTGCCCTGGTTCCGTCTGTCTGTCTGTCTGTCTGTCTGTGTGCTGGAGTTCTGTGGATGAAAATGTTGGAGGGACAACTGATTTCCTCGAAGAATAACTGCTTCATCCATGCCAAGTTGCTGCCATCTGTATCTCAGATCCCTGAAGCCTTATCTCTTCTCCTCTCACTTCTTTCTACCCAGTGACACTAAATACAACCACCAACTGTGTCACATTTAAAGATGACAAATACAAAAATTTTGCATTTGTATCTTTTAGTTGAATGAAAAAATTTAACAGTGCAAATTGAGTGGATTGTTTCAGGGACACAAATTGCAGTACTTAACAGTAACAAGTTAATTTATTCTTAATTTAATGCTGCATCTAATCACAGAACAGATTGATAGATAGCAACTCAATAATTAGTTTGTCAAAAAGGAACATATGAAATTACTCATCATTATATAATAGTTACTAAGTACTTAATTTCTCATTTTCATTTAATGTATTAATGGAGCAGAAGCCACAGAAAAAGTACCAACTGATATGTTCTCCTGTTAGCAATAAAATGATTACTTTTCCATGCTAGCTATACTCATTAGCATTATACTTTGCCTGAGAGATGGCATTGTAGGAAGTACACCTTAATCAGTACACCAGTTCACCATGACTGAAGCATGTTGGTATGTGGTTATGTATGCTTGCTAGTTGTTAAGTATTAGAGAGGGATTAATAATGTCAATGTCATTAATTCTCTAACCAATAGGCAGTCATGTGGTGGGAAATATGGTCTCAAATTGGCAAAACACTTGCCCTGACAATACTACTATTGTAAGACTCAAAGCTTGCCAGACATGCCGCATGGTACACTGACTATTGTATTTATGTAATATAACTTGGGTTTTCTAACAAATAATTGCTGTTGGCATACTTACACCTACCCCTTATCTAACTCTGAGAATGAATCACATTACATTTACTAATTAAGCTACATTACTGGACAGGCTACTCCTTCCATGTGGATGTAGGCTTGTTCCTCATTTTCATTCCTGTTAGGAGCCAATAAACACATCAATTAAAATGATCAAAAAAATTATTCAAAGTAATTTTTTCTTTATGTTCCCTTACACTGTGAAAATATTTAGAATCATGGTTTGAGTGTCTAACCCTTTTTTCTCATTTGTCTCAATTGTCAATACAATTTATTTGTCCTTAGACTTAGTCACATTCTTCAAAGTTAATCTAGTTAACATTTAGATTCTCTCAACTCACAATGAACTTCAAGCTGGTTCTTCGTGATCTGTTTGACAATTAATCCATAGTCTCCTCTGTCCACACTCACCCCCACTTTGATGCAGTCAGCCACCTTGCTATCTTGTCCATGCTACACTATCCATGTCCCTTGGCACTGTATCGTCCATTATTCCCCATCCAGTTGCTCTGGCCAGACACCACCCACACCACTGGATCCACACAGAGGCTGTAGCTGTCATTGACATCCTTCGAGAGAGAAAAGCTGCTAAACCCAAAGCAGCACAGCGGCCAACTTGCTGCTCCCAGATCTGTCTCCTTCCCATACAACAACCATCTCCAATTGGATAATCTTCACAGCCGTACGTTTTTTTGAAGTTCCTGCTTTCTCCACACCTTTTGCGGTGGTGTCCACACCAGGTCCAGTTTACCCCATAACCCCACTAAAGATGGTCTGTGACTATGCCAATATCTTAAAATATCCATAAACATGAACTCTTTGAAGTCCAATGAAGGACCATCCTGACTACCAGTTTGTTCACTTTCTCATCCATGGTTTAACTTTTGGTTTCCATCCATCAGCCCCCTTGGCAATGCCATCAGGAGCTACCAGGGGGACAGGAAGAGACTTACTATAAATCTCTCTTCTACCATTCAAAGTTCTGCCTATACATCCCAGAGTTTTCTGGTCCTTACTATTTTGCTGTTCATCTCACTTTTAGCTGCAAGAGCAGCCCCAAAATATCTGATTCATTTTTGAACCGCTCTGCTGGATCATACTCAACAACTCCAAACTTTCATGTTATTCACCTTCTAGATGACTTTCTCTCTATCACATCATCTTCCTGACCTCCATCATATGGTCTCTTGGCCCTCAAGTCTGCCTTTCTCCAGCTCTGCGCTACCTTTTCCACAAAGGAAACAGCAGGACCCCATACATTACAATTGAACTATGAACTACCATACAGCAATTGCCACCCTTCCTTGGGGACATGAGCGATCTAAAAACTTTATTGTCATTAACACCACAGTACTGTTCAAATCACAAATAAAGGTTGCTCATACTTACTAGACATCATTAAAATTCATCCGAAGAATGACCTTAATCTCAGCCCAACACCAATATCATCCCTGCCACCCACATTCCAGGCTACAAAACCTCCATCACTGTCTCCCTCTCCCATTTCATGTCAGAAATTCAAATCCTTGGCAGCAGACACAGGTCCTCATCTGACACTAGTCCCTCTTTTTTCAGATACCTTCCTCATCTGAACCCCTAGCTTCTCCACCTGGTCAATGCATCACACTAAGCAATCATAAATAGCCCCGCTCCCAACACCCTTTCATCATAATATTTACGATTATGTTGTGTCACAATTGCACAAAATACCATTTTCTTCCATTGACATTATAACACCAACCAGCTTCATCTCCCATGCCCAATCAGTCCTAAAAATCGGGACAGCCACAATCCAAGTGTAACCAGCAGGTTAGGTCTGCCCCACCACTGGGGGCCGCAGTGCTGTAACAGCAACGTCCCCGCTTCTTTCGGTGACACACCTGCAGCGAAACTCCTAATCAGCGCCATTAGCGGCACATAAACGCTGCAGCATGCCAGCCTATATCTCTGTGTCCCTCTTCTGCTGCTGCTTCCGTGCGGTGCTGTTACGCTTCAAAAAAAAAGACAATGATGACGCTGTCCGTGTGTGTGTTCGCCACAGCTGGTCAACTTGATGATCGGATGTTGTACAGCCAAGCAGTGACTGCCACTGCTGCTTTGTGTTTGATGAAACTCGCTTAAATTTTAATTTCTTTTATTGGGCTTAAGTGCTAGGTTTTATTCAGTAATTTGTGTATATTTATACATATATATATTTTTATCATTTAGATTTTTTTGTACATTTTTAATTATTTTTACATATTTACCAGAGATTGTGACTTGTTTTAGGGTGGTGGGCAGTTTTGGGAAAGTCCACTTTCTACATGAACTAGTTCAAAGTTCAGTTCACAAATTTTAAAATGAACTAGTTCAGTTCATAGTTCATAATTCAAAATTTTGAACTAAGTTCACGTTCTAAAAATGAACTAGTTCATAGTTCTTTTTTCCATATGTTGCTGCGAGCTATTATTTTTCAAAATTATTGCCACAGCCCAAATATAACCACAGACAGCAATTATTTTATCAGTAACTATGTGTCAGACTTCATCTTCATATCCAATTTTGAATTCTTATCCAACCAGGGTTTACATTAGCATTGAGGGAACAGCATTTCCCCATTGCTGCTTTAACGCTTTGTTGCTGTCCATTCAGTCCACACTAGTAGCAGCTACAGCTTTCACCCCATGTGACTGAAGTGCGGATTTAATTTTTGAAAGCCGGTGGGCAAAGTTTGCACAGAAATGTAAGATTTTTCCTATCTTCACCGACCTTGTCATAAAACTCGTTTAAATGTTCATACGACGCCTCCATGCTGCTTTTTGTTTTGATGATGCATGCAGCGGTGTGACACTGGTGGCTGGTGCTGCCAGCTTGGGTGTTTTTTCCACTACATATTAAGGCCTATTTACGGTGTGTTTTAGCCGGGTTTTCGGATTTCTATAGAAATCTGGCACCCTATTAAACGAAGTTTAACTGAGAGAGCGTGCTATTCACAGACACCAGAATAAACGAGTCCACACTAACGTTCATCAGGCAGTAAAACAGTACGTTCAGTTCATGTTCGTCCAAAATATGAACGAGTTCATGCACTATCGTTCAATGAATGCGTTCAGGCACAACACTGGTGGGGGGGGCTTGTTTTTGTGTAACTACATTTTGAAAACTTGCTGATTCATACAGAGGTAGCCTAGTGCTTTACCGTGTAAAAGGTAGCTGTGTGATTTTACTCATTGATTCCTTTGTGGGTTCTGCTATATTTTAGTGTGCATTAAAGTCAAGCCCTCCACCTCCCTGTTTTATAGTTTTTTTCTAGGTTCTTCTTAGTATGTTTTTAATTATTCTAAAATCACTGAGGCCTAGTCACTGAACAATCTTCCTTCAGTTTTTATCTTCTTTTTGCATTACTGAAGGAGTTTAAAAACAAAAGAAAACTCTTTTTATCAACTCAAAACCACGTGTCTGTTAAATTCTTTGTGAAGCTTACCTGTGCTCAAAGTAATAAGTAATCATATGATGTATTCCCTGGGTGAAATTCCCAGGGTGGCGTTGTCGGGTTGTTAACTCAGTTTAACTCGAGTTTAGCCAAGACCTTATTGGGTTACACAAGTATATCTTGATAGTGCACCAAAACACTTACCTTTACAGCAAATCCCCTCATCTGTTGCATCCAAACCCTCTGCGGAGGATACCCTTCCATTGGCTCAGCCCTTGAATCATTGTTCCTCCTACCCTTCATTGGTTTCTTACAATGCTCAGAATTTACCACTACCTCACCCACCTTCAACCCATCATAGCATGCAAGCCTCTCCAACATTACTATCTACTCCCCAGACACCCTCAGATTTAACCGCCACCCCTTCTTCAGCCACTTGCCCCTCAGTATCTGATGATTGTTGGTCACAAGTAGTCTGTCGGTATTCTCTACCTGCCTGCCTGTTCAACTATCAAGCCCTTTGTTCGATCGTCTCTTGTCATCAGTTGCACAATGATTGAATTTATCACTAGAGATCATTGTTTCTTCACTACCTCCCTGTCTCTGCATCTGAGTGCTGAATTTGAGTCCAAGAACAAACGGTGTCCTTATAGAAATATGAGTGCAGTCAATTGCGTCAATTACATTTGGGAAACTGGAAGTGGTCACAAATTGGCCTGTTAATGTTGGCCAATTCTCCTACAGTGCAAGGGAACTTGTCGTATCATCTACTAATTTTAATAATTCCATTCAAGACTCCAATCACTATTGCACTCAAGGATGTTACTTCAGGCTGAAGGACAGAATATAACTGAACAATTTTACTCACGTAAGGGGCTTTAGGCATGAAGGTAAACATTATTTATTGTTCATCATATCCAATAAATACCTGTTGGCTAATTCCTGTTGTTAACAGCTGATTGCCAAAAGCCCCCAGTGGTTAGTGCCTGTATTTGTACTGGGGTGTTACAGCTTCATGGGGTTGGTCTGTGTAATGCTGGGCCCAGTTTAACAAATAGATCCAAGAGCATGGCTTTAGGGACTCTGTATCGGTCATTATCATTGGCAAGGAAACTTTATGGTTCCTGAACACTTGGTCCCTCTTTATTCTTCCATTCACGTAGTCCTCTAGCTATGCCAGTGAATCCATCATGTAATCTATCATTACGCACGAGTGTCACTCGTGCGTTGTGCTCAGTATTTATATGTTTACAGCAATCAGGCTGATTGCTTCACACCCTGCCAAAATGATCGTGTCAATCAGTGGTATCCCCCACCCTTGGATATCATTTGAAAATGGAAGTTTGATAGGTGAACACAATTTATTTATTTATTTAAGTTTTGTTAGTGAACTTAGCCTGTATTATGATTAGGACTCAGTGATTAGTATTGAGTGTAACGACTGTGTGAGAGATGTCACTGGCTTTATTTCCAGACTTTGATTTACACAGACTTTACCGAGTTACACAGTCCATATTTGCAGGTGGTGAGGTTGAGTTGAATGAGGTGACTAGAGAAGGCAGAGTGTTTGTGGCAGTCATCGTGCTGTCTCCCGTGTGCTCTATGTGCTGTCAGGCACATAGAGCACAGTTGCACAGCCGTGTTCAGTGCGGCGATTTTACATAAAACTACATTAAAACTAAAACCATGCACAGTTTAGAAGATATTATTAAAACTATTGTCACTCTATTCAACAACTTTTTAATGTCATTTGATGTGATCTTGGATTTCTACAAGCCATGATTATAATTTCATCAGTTAGTTATCATACAGTCTGGCTGTTAATGCTTTAAATTAAATGAAATTGAATGTGTGAGAAGCATCATAATACAATCTGGCTTCAATTCACCATGTGTGTCACCAAATTCTCATGTCTCCAAAATGTTCATAGTCATGTGTCCGAGTTTACATGCAGGTGTACACATTCTTGTGTCAAGTTTGTTTTTATAGATGACAACTTTAGCACGAGAAGTGTCGTGCATCTCTTTCAGGCCCCATTTTGTGGATACTCAATAGTTATAAATGAGGCCCAAGTCTTCTTCACAAAGGACAATTTGACACATTACAGTAAGAAAAGCACAGGTGTAAATTATTAAGGAAAATTAAGGTTAAATTGCATCAGGTCCTGTATTATTCATGCTGACTCACTGTCACACAGTCATGATTTATTGGGACACTTGAATAGAACAGGGCCATGGTTTATGTTTTAGTAACACCTGTGCTTTTCCTACTGTGACTAGTCAAATGTCTGCTGGTAAAGAAGCATATCATTGTCATCTTTAACCAGAAACCAAAATTTCTCATGTACACATACTTGGCCCATAATGCTGATTCTGATTCTGACATTGCACACTTTAAACTTCACTATATTTATTTCATTTATTTCATAGCTACAGTTTCTTGTCACTTTATATATCAAGGTTTCATAAACACGTGCATCACACATGATTAGCTTATTAAATATGTTGCAGTTTTGCAATCTGAATGCTTCTTCCACCACTACTGGGACCTTTCTCCACCCTGTTAAAAAAACAATGAAAACTGTCCATTTTAAAAGCTGAACACCAGCCAACATGCACTCACTTTGAAGGTCTATGGCTCAAACTGTCTTTAAAAGGATACACACACACACACACACACACACACACACACACACACACACACACACACACACACACACACACAGAGCACTGGACAGCCCCTGAGTGTCCTTCTGCCCCCTGTAGAGGGCAGACCTCTGCCAAGACACCTTAGGCTCCATGTCTGTATCAGAGGAGAGCAAACAGTGAGAGTAAGAGAGAAGCAGGGCGGGAGGGGGAGGAGTGGAGAGGCTGCAGCGACAAAAGTGGCATTTCCAGAGTGCATCAATAGATACCCCCTCCTATCCCCTACATCCCTCACCCTCTCTGCATCACCCACCTCCCCTCCCTCCCCAGCCCCAGGCCTCATAAAATTGGACTTATGGCTGGGTTGCCAGCATAAATAAGTCCCTTTGATAGTTAGCGGAAGAAGTTATGACCCTCCTGGGAATGGCGAGGGACAGTGGCAGGGCGGCGTCTGGTGGTGGCTCGCCCGGCGCCCCGTGGCTGTGATCCTCGCGCCGATTCAGGGCACGCTCTCTTCATTACTGGTGGCCACTGGGGACTTGTTTTTTCTGCAAGATTAATGAGTGCCGCGGAAATTCTCCAGCGCAACTCGATAATTAAGTCTTTGTTTATCAAAAAACAAGTTATATTAGGAGCAGGAAATTCACAGTAATTATTCATAATCCTAACAATTCAAGTGTAGCTACCTCATTTGCCTGTGTAATTCTGCTTTTTAATTTCTTGAATATATTTGCATATTAATTTTGCCCATCGGCTGCTGCTGGGGCTCTGACAGTTTTTTTTACTTTTTCTTTTTTTTTCTTCCCTCTCCTCACTTGGTGTGATGTTTTTCACGGGGGTGAGGCTCAGTTGGGTGGCATTTCGGGCTGGGTGTAATGATAAATTATGAATTTTTCTAATTTGATGCATAATGAAGTAACCCCTTCCCATCCGCTTCCTCTCTGTCTCACTGATCCTTCCTTCCTCTCCAGCCTGATCAGAGCCCCCCCCCCCATGCACTTCCTCCCTCCCTCCACCACCTTCAGCCATGTGGTCATTAGGGACAGAGAAGCCACGTTTCATTGGTGTCAAAGGCTGTCTGGTGGGCGAGGGAGAGGAGATCAGCAGCCATCGGCCAACATGGCATCCTGTCCAAGCCCTCTGCTCTGACTGACTCTGTGTGCCCTGGCAAACCGCCTACATGCTGTCCTCTCATCTCTTTTCTCACTACCCCTCTTTTCCTCTCTCTTCTGTTCTCCTGTCCTTGATTCCTCTTTTCTCTCCTCTCCTCTTCATTCCTCTCCTTTCCTTGTATCTCCTCTCATCCCCTTGCCCTTCTTCTCATTTCCTTTCCTCTCACCTTTTCCCTCTTTCTGCTATTCCATCTCCTTTACTTTTCATCTATCTCACCTTTCTCCTTTTTGAGTGTGCTTCCTCCTCTCCTGTCATCTCCTTTCTTCTTCCTCTCCTCTCTTGGTTTTTCTTCTCCCTTCCCCTCTTCTTCTCCCCCCTTACCTGTTTTCTCCTTTCCTTTAGTCCTCTTGTTTCTCTTGTCTTCTCTTCTGTCATGTTTCTCCTTCCTCTTGCCCTCTTTCTCTTCTTCTTTCTTTTCCTCTCCTCTCCTGTCCTGTCCTCCTTGTTCCTCCCCTCTCTTTTCTATTCCTCTCATCCTAATGCATCTCTTCTCTTTTCTCCCCTCTCCTCTCCTCAACTCATTTCATTTCTCACTCTTCTCTTTTTCTCCTCCTATGTCTCTTCTTCTCTGTGTTTCACACTTCTCTACTCTCTTCCTCTAGTCTCCTGGTTCTACCTCTCCTCTTCCTCCTGATGCCTTCTGTAGAGGCTTGTTTCATTGTTTGTGCCCAGGGGTTGTGTGTATCCTTGCGTGTATCCTTGTGTGTGTGTGTGTGTGTGTGTGTGTGTGTGTATGTGTGTGTGTGTGTGTGTGTGTGTGTGTGGATACCCTTCCCTATTGCCCTGTGTTTATGGCATGTTTGTATGCACAAATCCCCTTGTCCTTGATGAAAACATCTTCGCAGTACGCTGACATATGTTTAAGTGGTGAGAGTGCAGCATTTGTTAAGTGCTAAGCGTTACACAACGCTGACTGCTGCTGTCATAAGGAAATGAATATTGATGATCTCGGGCCCCGTGATGCATGCTGGGTGACACACTTAAAAATACAGCCCTGCAGCCATTTGGACTACATGCTGTCTCTCTCACACACACAAACACACAATCTGACACTTATCCACCAAAATTAAATATAGAGTAACCTTTAACCTGCTATGGTGATAAATACACTGTGAATTAATGCCTATGCAAGTACTTGATTAAATAATTTAGCCTAAAAGTTAAAGGAAAGTTGCTGAATGGATTAAAATTGATTGAGTGTGACTTTCTGATGATGACCCACGCATGTCGAAAAAAGAAAAAAGCAACATGGTAAGTGTTATTGACACATAATGTTAAATACATGAAATAATGGGTACACACAATACACTGTGTGAAAAATGAAAGGGGAACCAACGTAAAGTGTCTTAGTAAGGTGTTGTTCAACTACAAGCCTTTAAAACAGCTTCAGTGCCCATTGTCATAAATTGCTGAAGTGTTAGGAGCTCTATGGGAGGGATGACCACAATTCTCCCAGAGGATATTTCCTCCTTTGGCTTTTGATGACAGTAAAGAACTGAGATATCAACTTAAAAACAACATATTATTGTGACATGAGTGTCATAAGGTGGCAATAGAAGTCAGTGAATTGTTTTATTTCCAAATTTTCAGACATTATTCAAATACATCTTTCTTATTGAATATAAGCTCATTACTTAGCCTAAAATGTGGCCAGAACAGGTAGATAGACAGATATGTTTTAAGAGCTTTTTAAGAGCTGATATCTAGCCACTTTCCATGTTTTTTTGTTTTTTTTTTGTTTTTTTTGATAATAACCAAAATCACTCAAGTTCTTACATCAATAGCTACGGCATTGTACTGCCAAAAACAGTGCTTTTAGGCATTCCATGTTTTCTTTTCTGCCTGTTAGTCACATGATAAACACAGGAGTTAGTATTTGATTGCATAACCATTGCTTTTGATGACTGCAGCCATGCGCCTTGGCATGCTCTCCACCAGCTTCTGACATTGTTCTGCTGTCACAGAAGCCCATTCCTGTTGCAAAAATTCAAACAAGTTTGCTTTGTTTTTGGGCTTGTGGTTCCTCATTTTGAGTTTGATGATGTTCCACAGGTTTTAAATTGGATTTAGACCTGGTGATTGAGCAGGCCAAGGCAAGGTTCGAATGATCTGGTTCTCCATCCAGGCCTCAACTGACCTTGCTGTGTGGCAAGGGGCATTGTCTTGTTGGAAAATCCAGTCATTCAAGGCAGGAAAGAGTTTATCAGCTGATGGAAGAAGACTGTTTTCAAGAGTAGTCCTGTACGTGGCTTGGTTCATTCGCCCTTTACACAATTGCATTTGCCCTGTTCCACCCATACTGAAACAACCCCAGATCATCA
This sequence comes from Chaetodon trifasciatus, assembly GCA_037975065.1. NCBI lineage: Eukaryota > Metazoa > Chordata > Actinopteri > Chaetodontiformes > Chaetodontidae > Chaetodon > Chaetodon trifasciatus. Next base: position 4,514,223 of record JBBMOE010000044.1, read on the forward strand.
CCGATCATGTTTTACTGTTGGGGCAAGACAGTCTGGTTTGTAGGCTTCTCCAGGCTTCCTCCTAGCCAATAAGTTGGCTGGAGTGGGCATCAACTCAAAATTGGATTCATCACTGAAGAGAACCTTAGCCCAATCATCAACAGTTCAATCCTTGTGATCCCTAGCAAAGAGTAACCGGGCCTTCCTCTGCCTTTCGTTGACGAAGGGCTTCTTCCGTGCCCTGTGTGACTTCAGACCAGCTTCAATAAGTCGGTTTCGAACTGTCCTTGCTGAACAAGTCACATTTCTCGATAGTGCCCACTCATTTTTATGCGCCCTGGAGGTCTGAAGACGATTCCTGACACAGGAACAGATGAGTGCACGGTCCTCTCGTGGGGTAGAAAGATGTTTCCTGCCTCGACCAGCTAGAAATTTGGTAGTACCATGTTCTGCTTGCTTTTTCTTGGTGTAATGAACGGCTGTCTTGGAGATCTTCAGTTTTTTGGCTACCTTCTCTCACTCATGCCAATTTCCAGCAGTGCCAAGATGGCTGCCTTTGGGGCTTCATATAATTATTTTGTTTTAGGCATTATGTGAGAGCTGACAACTTCTGAGTGCTACAGCTTGAATGTAAGCAGGAAACCACTCTAGGCCTTTGCATGTGCAGTGCTGCTTATGACATGAAATGGCTACTTATATACCCTGGGAATACAATTAAGCTTAAGCATGTCAAATAGGACATGAAGTATTATGGAATCAGCTGCATTTTTTGTCGTGTTCATTGTATTCTTCAGGTAATATAGCTTTAGTGGTATCAGGCATTAAAATGAACAAGAAACTGAAGAAAACAAGGGTGGTCTAATATTTTTTTCCATGACTGAACCCTAGATAGATAGATAGATAGATAGATAGATAGATAGATAGATAGATAGATAGATAGATAGATAGATAGATAGATAGATGCGTGGCACATTTTATATTGTGTTAAATAATAATTTGACAGAACAACAGATGTCTATATAAGTGCTAAAAACAAGTATGATACTAAAATCATTATTTTAAATGTGGTGAAAATGAGGACAGTTTGGTAGTGAATGTTGAAAACTGGGACTGGGTTGTATAAATATTTGTCAGGACTTGGGACACCCAGCTTGAAACTGGGAAATCCTGGATGAACCAATATGTCTGGTCAACGTATCCTAGATAAAGACATACATGTAAAGATGATATTCTCCTCACCAGTTTGGTCAGGTTTAATCCATCCCTCAAACATTCAAACACAAGTTACTATTAGTAAATGAAACATGCTTCAACAAAACAAACCCAACACTTTCCATCTGTGGCCATTCTGTCCTTCTCCATGTGGAAGTTGGGAACCTTACACACAGATTTTGCAGGAAAAAAGCCATCAGCAGTTGGTATGTGCAGCATGCTGGACCAGAAAACTGCCGGGGCCAGGAGAATGGATCTTCTGCCCATCGTAGCGATGGCCAGTGGCAGCTCGGTGAAATCGGTCAGGTTACTAACAGACTTCAACAGCAAGGCTCTTTATTTCTTATTTTATGGGATAAAATCTGTTTTTGGCCTTTTGTCTGTCCCACATCTCCCTCCCATCCTCACAACTTTTCTTCTCAAGTCTATGTGGACCGAGTGCATCCACGTGGAACCAGCCAGAACTTTTCATACATACAGTTTTGAATTAGATTGCCCAAAACTGGGGTGGCAGCTGGGGTAGCATGCCATTTTTTAGGAGTGGAGGCTGCCACTCCATGCCTCCCTGGCAGATTAACTACTGGCTCACATTGCACCTCATTAACTCAGAGCAGTTGGAGGATTGCTATGAAGTGGAAATAAATGGCACTTTGAATAAGGTGGTGTGTTTACTAAGTAGATTCCAGGACTAAATCAATAAATGCTCTTTTAATAAATACACAACATTATACAACAATGGACAATAGCGCTATCCTGGGCCAGAGAATGATTCCCTTTTTTTTTTTTTTTTTTTTTTGTGTGTGTGTGTGTTTTCCAGCACCTCTTAATGATTTTTAGTCACAACCCTGATTCCAAAAACGTTGGGCTGTTTTGTAAAATATAAATAAAACATGATGTCTTAATTTGCTAATCCTTTTTAATTAAAAACAGTACAAAGACAATACATTTAATGTTTTACCTATATGCTTATTCAGAATATGATGCCAGTGACACGTTTCAATCAAAAACACCTGTTTGGAACATTCCACAGGTAAACAGGTTCATTGGTAAGTTGATAGTATCATGATTGGGTATGAAAGGAGCATCCTTGAAAGGCTCAGTCATTCACAAATATGGATGAAGTGAGGTTCACCTGAAACACACACTGATGTCCCCCTCAGGTTGAATTATAAATAACTTTGGTGAATGTCTGACTTTTCAGTTAGCACATCATCAGGTAAAAATGTCATTTTGTCCAACGCCTTGATTTATGACCAAATGCCTGCAAATCTCATGACATTCCCATGAGCCTCAGCTGTATTTTGTTTTCAATACTAATTAGAAAAAGTAAGCATGCTAACACACTGAACTAACAGGGTGAACATGGTAAACAATATACTGGTTAAACTGCTGCTAAATCAACATGTTAGAATTATTGTTGTGAGCATGTTAACACTAATCTATGCATTCAGCTCAAGTAAAGCATCAAAGAAGAACTACCTGTATACTCGTAGTCTTGTTTTTTTTTTTTTTTTTTTTTTTTGTGTGTGTGTGTGTGTGTGTGTGTGTGTGTATGTGTTTTTTTTGTTTTGTTTTGATGTGAAGGAATTTATAGGTTTGTCCCTTGAATCTCAAAATCATAATCACAGTCAATAAAATGCTAATTTAAACAGATTTCCTGAAGACTTTGCTTAGCTGCAGTCAGGGCAAAGAAGCCAAATGTATGGCCACAACCACAGCTGCAGCTCCTTTTTACATTAAACCTTTTCCATTATGTGATCAGTTTTGTAATCATTATACTTTTTCATTATACTTTTCTTTGTTCTCTCTGAACATAGTAGTTTCCATTCAAAGCACAGACTCAATCTGTGCTGTGACTGACATCCTTCTATCTTCCCTGCTGCTGCCAGTATGTTCCATGCTCTCAAAGCCCACATAAATGTCATAGATTAAACTGAAGCATATTGTTGGATCAGATGCACTGGAGTAGAAACACTGCCTTTTCTGCTGTGTACAAGCAGACATATTGTCACCTCTATTAGGCAAACTGGTGTTGATGCAGACAATCTCTCTGACCTCTGACCAGTGTGAACACCAACCTTGTTCTTGGATTAAATGTCATGGCTTGTGCATGTTCTCCATCTATTTGCAGAGTGTCAAAGTTCAGCCATTGCAAACAATTTATGCATAACGCTGTCCATCACAGCCAGCTTGACTAATGTGTTAACCTCTGAATAATCATGGAGGAGAGCATGGAAAGATAGAGATAGAGATGTAGTGTGAAAGGGTCATTAAGGAAAAGTAAGGGAGAGTGGTGGGCAGGTTGGCTACTGGTAATGTGTTATTGGATGGCTGATACACGACCCTTCCAATTGTGAGGTGTCAAAGCATCCTGCTGCCACCCCAGAGGGCTGGCTGAGAATTCAGATGACACTGGGTGACACCGTGGGGGAGTGAGGGTTCAGGTCAAACCCAATGACACCTCATAGTCAAAGGAGGTGACATCTGAATCAAACATAGTGCCAGCAGGAGAAGATTTTCCAAAATGCCAAGATTCCAAGAGCCAGCACCATTATTCCTGCCTTCACTGCAGTTTACTCAATGGACAACATTCTGTCCTGAGATTACAGTGAATCTTTAATGGTGACCTCATCCTGCACAAGTAACCTAAAACAACTGTACAGTCATCCCAGGAGTCTGCCACTCCAAACCCCCTGTCAAATCATACAGCATTTTTCTCCTTAACGTATGTCAGACTGTTTGCAGTTTAGAATGCTCCCTCACTGTGTTTTCCTGAATTCAATTCAATTACAATTTTATTTGTATTGTATTGTCTCTTACAAAAGGAGTTCAAAGTGCCTTACATAAAAGCAAAATAAAGCAGCAAAAAAGGGCTTATAAACAAAAACATATACATACACACATACAGTCATACATACTGTACAAATGATGTGTTCTTTTAAGAAAATACTTGTGTTACGGTATATAGATTTGGACCAACAGTAGTCAGACACAGTCAAACAGTTTAAACAGTTCTTTAATGTTCAACAAAAACACTGCTGGCTAAGGCGTAACACAAAACACTCCAGCTCTCAAAAACCAAGGCGGAGGAGAAGTAAGTCAGTCCTCGGTGTGACGGGCGGAGAAACCAGGACCGGAGGTAGAGACCCACAGGAGACAGAAAACACAAGGAGAACGTAAGCGAAGTGACTGGGAATAATCTGTCGACGAGGTGGAGGAATGACCAGTGTTTTATGGAGAGGAGATTAATGAGGACACAGGTGTGCCTCATCTGAAGAGGCGAAGCGAAGACAGAGATTGGCCAGCCCCATCACCTGTTGCACCTGCAGTGAGAAGACACAAGAGGGAGGGGGAAGGTGGAGAGAAGAGCACAAGTCCAAATACCAAAACCCAAAAAACACCCACAAAAAACACAGACCCTGACAACTTGACTGAAAAAGAGGGTCAATTTGGTTTTAAAAGAACACAGTGTTGGAGCAAGCCCATAGATCAGCAGGCAAACTGCTCCAGTCCATAGATACATAAATGCTGAATGTCATTTCATCAGACTTTGAAAAGGCCGACCGGCACATGGAGGTGATTTCCACCTTGTAACTAAACATCAGCAATTCGTCTGTAATACCATCGGTTGGTCGGCTTTTCTCGGTTTCTACTCCTGAAACCAAGGCAGTGCAGAAATACATGGAGCCCTGGTATGCTTGCCTCAATCATCCATCCTCATCCTGGGTTGATGCAGAAATATTCTTAATGGAAAATAAGGATAAGTCCCTCCAGACCCGCATTGACTATGGAGGTCTCAACAACGTCATGGTCAAGAACATGCACCCTCTTCCACTAATATGTTTTGCTTTCAAGCTGGACTTGTGGAGTGTATACCATTCTGGTGCACATCAGAGAGCGAGACGAGTGGAAGACTGCTTTCAACATCCTGACTGGCCACTACAAGTACCTGGTGATGCTGTTTGGCCTTACCAATGCTCCTGCTACCTTCCAGGTGATTATATATGATGTACTTAAAGACATGATCAATAACTGTGGTTTTGTTTACATCTTCCATCCAAGTGAGTTTACCATAGGCTTGTGGAGAACCAACTGTTAACCATGAGACTGAAGAGCCAGTTTCATGTGATGGAGGTGTCTTTCTTGGCATTCATTCTCAATGCTGGAAATATCCAGACAGATCCTGCCAAGGTCAAGGCTGTCCTGGACTGGACAATTCCACCCTCCAGAAAGCAGCTTCAAACGTTCCTGGGATTCTACAAATTCTACTGAGGGCTCATTAGGATTTTTCAGTTCAGTGGAGAATCCCCTCATTGCACTCACCTCCCAGAACAACCCATTCATGTGGTCAACAGCGTCTAGTAAGTTGAAAGGACTTTTGACCTCCCGCTTCTTCTCACCTTGCCTGATCCTTTTCAACAGTTTGTAGAGGAGATACCTCATACTTCGGAGTGGGGATCGTCCTCTCCCGGTGGTCAGCCACTAATTAAAAGCCCCACCCCTGTGCCTTCTTGTCTCACATGCTCTCACCCACTGAAGGGAACCATGACATTGGGAATTGGGAGCTTCTGAGGTCAAACTGACACTCAAAGAGTGGACACTATTTGGACAGGGATGGATGGACCATAAAAACCTGAAACACATCTGCTCCACTAAATGGCTGAAACTTCCTGCAGGCCAGGTGGGCTCTCTTCTTTCTCTTCTTTCGTTTCAACTCTTATCTCTCCTAACATCCAGTTTGTCCCACTGTCTCTTTGTGCCAGCCAAACATTAACCAGAGAAGGTTAACATGCAACTACAAGAGCACAGTTTTATTACAATGACACTGATATTATGTCACTGGATGAATATTTGTCTGTGTTGCATGTTAAGAATTCTGATTAACACCCCAAGCAAATGTTAGCTCTGTTTCCCAAAAACAGAGCCTCAGAGACACAGAGTTCTGCAGGGGTCTGTGCTTGGACCACTCTATATATTCCTCCCTTAGGGAACATTATCAGGAAACACTCCATTAATTTTCACTGCTATGCAGATGATACACAGCTATATTTATCAGTGATGATAAATACCTGAATTAAATTCATTCATTGCTAAATGAAATGAAGCTAGGTGTTTAGCAACTATTTGGCATATTTCTTTGATATTAGCCACTCTGCACTGCCTCCCTTTAAAATCCAGAATAGAATTTAAAATCTTTCTCCTTACTTACAAAGCCCTAAATGGTCAGGCACAATCTAATCTTGAAGAGCTCATAGTAACTTACTACCCCACTAGAACACTGCATTCCCAAAATGCAGGCTTACTTACAGTTCCTAAAATCTCCAAAAGCAGAGTGGAAGGCAGAGCGTTTATCTATCAAACTCCTCTCCTGTGGAGCCATTTTCCAGTCTATGTGAAGGAGAGAGGCACCGTCTCAACATTTAAGAGTAGGCTTAAACTTTCCTTTTTGATGAAGCTTATAGTTAGGGGTGGCTTAGGCTTGCCTTGGACCAGCCCTTAGTTATGCTGCTGCAGGATTGGGGGGACTTCCAATGATACACCGAGCTCCTCTGTTCTTCTCTCCCTTTCCACCTGCACGTTTTCATGTCCTACCCAGGCATGTCACTAACTTAGCTTCTTTCCTTTCTTAGCTTGTCTTTGTGCTTTGTGGTCTTGCAAGTTCCCATAGATAGTGGTTGAACCTGGATTGTTGATTATAGCTATGTCGTCTGCCATGGCCCGGTCTGACATCCATTGCAACTGCTATTACTATTAGTCATACTTCCATTATTATTATATCCATAGTGCTGTATTAAGTACATATACTATGCTATATATATATATTACATATAATTAAGAGTCCATTATTAGAGCTGTTACTGTGATTGCATTTCTGTCTCTCTTTCTCTCTCTCTCTCTCTCTCTCTCTCTCTCTCCCTCTCTCTCCAACCCAACCGGTCGAGGCAGATGGCCGCCCACCCAGAGCCTGGTTCTGCTTGAGGTTTCTCCCTGGAGGAAGAAAGAAAGGAAGTTATTCCTTACCACTGTTGCCAAGTGTTTGCTCGTGAGGGAATTGTTGGGTCTCTGTAGATAAAGAGTTTGGTGTGTACCAGCTCTATATGGAAAGTGTTCTGAGACAACTTCTGTTGTGATTTGATATTCTATATAAATAAAGTAAAATAAAATTGAATTGAATTGATAGTCATCCCTCTCTACAAGAACAAGGGCAAGAAATAAAACTGTTGCAGGGGCATCACACTATTCTCCAAAACTGGCAAAATTCTAGCCCTTGTCCTCCCACAAGAACATACCAGAAAGTCAGTGCAGCTCCCTGTCAGTGCAACCCAGAACATGGGTCTCTACACTGTCTTCATAGACCAGGCCAAGAATTTCACCCAGTGAGCCACGAGGGTCTGTGGAAAATCCACACAAGTTTCTTACCATGTTTTGCAAGCTGCACAAGGGTCAGTTAGGGTAGGTCAAGCTAGTCAGCTTCCTGTCAGACAGTGCCTCCATCTCCAACGGCGTACTGCTCTTTTTTTTCTGAACCCCCCCCCCAAAAAAAAAAAATCCAAACTGTGTATATATATTTAAATTGTTATATTTTTTACTTTTTAATAGCTTATTTTTAGAAGATTTGTCATGCACCAACTTCACCAAAACAAATTCCTGGTATGTGTAAAATCGTACTTGGCAATAAAGCTTTTTCTGATTCTGCGTAAAGCAGAGATGTGTACTCTCCCCCAACAGTGTTCTCTAACACTTCTTCAGTGAGATGCTCCATAAAGCCAAGCACAACAAACACACATAGCTACGATCAACACAGCAGATGGCATCTATATCCGTTTCCAAACTGATGGCAGCATTTTACACCTGCAGCAACTACTTCCCAAGACAAAGACCTCGGAGCAATTGATCCTAGAGCTCCTGTTTGCAGATGACTGTGCCTTCACTCTTCATACACTAAAATGCTCAGCTGCTTTGCCAAGCCAACAAAGGCTTTTAGCCTCACAATCAGTCTGAAAAGAAAGGTGAGGCACTAGCCTCCACCTGGTGAGTTGCTCCAGAAAGTGCTTCAAGGACCAGCTCAAGCAACTGCCATCACCAGCCAGCATCTGTCAGTTGTGGCACCAAAAACCAAGTGACAGAAAGGTTGGCACTTCTGCATTAACACAGCCAATCTGAAGTTAGATGAGCAACTGCTGAGGACAAGAGGAAAAAAAATGAAGGGTGTGCTGTCCTTCAGACATAACCAGCCAAGGGCTTCCCCTGTCCCAAGTGTGGAAAGGTCTGTGCCTCACAGATTTGGCTCCACCTTTGCCCTTACAAAAGGTTATACTTGTCCCAATTTAATCAAGGGGCTCAGCCAAATTCCCACACTATTTAGCTCTTTCATAATGAGCCAACTAGACTCTATTGGCACCCCCAAATCTGACAAACATAACAAGAAAAACAAGAAACTGAAAATGAAACTCTTGACAGGAAAAGTGACAGGAATGTGTAAAATCTCTGTATCTATAAAACAGTTCATAATTGACTAGAAACAAATAACTAATATTGCACTTCGTAAAAACTTAGTTGCGAACATGCTGAAAACTGTTCTGTTTCAAATTTTAAGATTAGTCTTTACATACTAACTACAGCTGTTATTAGCTTGGGACACACAGTCATTATATAGAAAATGTTCCATTAGCATGTACAATATACAATGTTGTCATATTAATAGAGAACTCCACCAATTTTACACCTCAGAGTCTGTTTATAGGTCTCAGGAAGTAATACTGTCTTGAAAAAGCTTGGACAAAGCCTTTAGTGGCTCCAGAGGGTGCTGTGTTTGATTTGATAAATGCCCTCAAATGATGTCACTTGAGTCAGCATCAGTTGGGATGAAAGTTTCCCATTTTGAACAATTGCTCATTTGTTGCAACAGCTGCTAGCATTAGCATTGCTAATTTGGCATCATCTGTACTTCTGTTCTGATCATGGCAGGGTCTTCTCAGATGCACTCAAATATTACACATAACGTTAAACAGGCCCATGATAATAGAATGGGACTAAATCAACTGTAAAACTGTGCATCCAAACCTGTACAGGTTTGGTATCGGCATTGCTAATTTGGCTGATACCAAATTAGCAATGCTAATGCTAGCAGCCGTTGCAACAAATGAGCAATTGTTCAAAATGGGAAATCATTGAAGTTATCTTTATTATGCAAGATGCAACAAAACTGCAAAGCTGATTCTAAACAAGTTAAGTTTGTCATCTGTCACCATGGATTTTTAAGATGAAATAATGAGTGGATTAGCCATGCTGTTTTAATCAGTAAGAGAAGAATAACAGAAAACCTGGATGGATTTTACCAACTGTCTTGACAAGGAGGATGGATTAGGCACTGCAGCTAGGCATGCATTACGTCAGGTAAGACACAACGTTTTTGTGACAACTTGTCAATTACCATTAACCTGTTAATGCTAATCAGCTGTGAAATCAGTGGCAATTGCACCTGTGTCTCTTGGTTGGGTTCAAGAATGATCATTCTCAGTTCTGCATGGGGCCCATGCCATACATTTACATAAAGAATACACAATACATACATACATACATACATACATACATACATACATACATACATACATACATACATAAAGAATTTCCCGAATTGGGATCAATAAAGTAAAAGTAAAAAGTCATTTTTGGATCTGTGAAGACCTCTACTAGCATAACACACCTGAATCTCTCACCCAACTGGTGGTGTTTCAGTTGAATTGTGACTAATTTAGGCACAAGGTTTTGATAAAGAAGAAAAATAAATACATAAATATAATAGTTCTGCTGCATCAGTTTTGATCCTTAAAAAAAGACATTTGTCCAACAATGTTATACTGTAGTATTACAATGCAAAATTTGTTGCATCTTTTCAGGTAACTTTTGAAGAAAAGATTGATTTGCAGGCAAGGGCTTGAATCTCTTGTGTGATCACAACTGCAGAACCTTTTCCTTTGCACAACATTTGATGTACGTTTATTCCTCGCCTTTGAACACGCAGATCAATATGTTGACCCAGTCAGACTTCAGTCTCTGTATCAAAGTTCTATCAAGCAACAATACACAATTTTTTTTATTCTTTTTTTGGAGGCCAAAACTCATTTGAACACTCCCTGGGTATGTATGTAAGTCTGCCATTAAAACCACTGGTGTGACAGCAAACTTCCCCTCTGTGCTCCACCAGGACAAACTACACCTACAGCTCAGCAGCCCTGTCTCCCTGCGACTGCCAGGGTGAAAGGCTGTTGAGTGGGGACAGAGAGCAAGAGGTAGAGACAAACCGACATACACAAAGAGAGAGAGAGAGGTAGAGGTGGGGTGGGGGTGTGTTGGGGGGCTGTTGAAGTTGAAGCCTGTTCTTTTGTGACGCCCTGCCTTCTGATCATTTACATCAAGTTGACATTCGGAGAGTTTACTCTGGGGTCTGTAATTGTATTCTTTCGCCAGTTCTGCATTGCCAACCGTGAAAATGGAATCTTATCAACCCTGACCAATTTTTAATGTACAAAATGAATTGGCAGGGGTTCAAAAAAGGGGGAGCTACAATTCAAATCAGGTGAATGATACATGGCAATTTTTTTCATCACAACCTCACACCACCTTACCCCCCCCCCCCCCCCACACCACCACTGCTTTCAACTATCATATTACACCGGATTTATTTTTCTTTCAAAGCAAGGGTGAGCATGGGAGGGGGAAACTCAAAGCAAAAATTATGTGTGTATGAGATTCTGTGTGTTCATGAATGCTTGTATGTATTTGAATATACATACCAGTGTTGATGTTTGCATCATGTTGCAGGGACTTGTGGAGAGGTTGCTTAGGAAACATGTCAGCAAAATAGCAAATATTTATAGGCACCTTTAAATTGAGTGAGCTGATTAAACTGATGATGACCTACAACAAAAAAGTTGATATAATCATACATTTTGTGAAAAGCAAATGTAGTTGTTCCTCCTTTGAACTTGGGACCGGGTGTGAATTTGGAAATGAGAAGGAGTTTGCACAGGTGACCATAAAAACAAGATTTTTCCTCATGAAACAGTGTGTCCTCAAGGTCAGCAGTTCTGTGCTTGTTGTCCACAGGTCCCGTGTCCCCAAAGCAGCACTGCAATTAAAGGACAATTACGGACAACTTGGCTTATTGTTGTATCTTGGTTCATCATTTTTGTCCAGTTTCTATCAGTTGTGATAAATTTGTACTAATCAAAGTAATTGCTGAGATCTGAGAACACAGCAACAACGCTACAACAAAGACGAACATGTTGCCATGCCTCTTAGTGTTACTGATGGAAATGATCAGTGTTGTGCCTGAACGCGTTCATTGAACGATAGTTCATGACTTGTGAACTGAACGTACTGTATTACTGCCTGATGAACGTTACTGTGAACTCGTTCATTCTGGTGTCTGTGAATAGCACGCTCTCTCAGTTTAATGTCGTTCAATAGGGTGCCAGATTTCTATAGAGCCTTCCAGGCGAAAACCCGGCTAAAACACACCATAAACAGGCCTTAATATGTAGCGGAAAAAACACTCAATCTGGCAACACCAGCCACCAGTGTCGCACCACTGCATGCGTCATCAAAACAAAAAGCGTCATGAAGGTGACAAAGCAGCAAGGCGGCGTCGTATGATCATTTAAATGAGTTTTATGACAAGGTTGGTGAGTATGGGAAAAATTTTACATTTCTGTGCAAACTTTGCCCACCAGCTTTCAAAAAGAAAATCAGCACTTCAGTCACAAGTCAATAATTTAGTGGAACCACTACTACTACTACTTCCAGGTTTGTTCTTTTAAGTGATGATGCACATTAATAAGAGTTAATAAAAAATAGAAGTTGACATTTTATATAGTTTGCAACAGGATCAATGTTTCAGCATGCTTAAAATATAATGAGCCTTTCATAAAGATACATAGTGGATTTATCAAACATATTTATATCTGACATAGCTTTAAAGTCACCTTACTGATATGTAATGTAAGCTAAACCAACTAGCAAGTTAGCATTAGCTAACTTGGCATTTCTCAACTCAGTTACCAGTGGTAGAAAATAAGTACATTTACTCAAGTAAAATACTTAAAGAACAATTTTGAGGTATTTGTACTTTGCTGCTGCTCCATCTCATAGGCAAATATTGTACTTTTTACTCAAATACATTTATCTGACAGCTTTGTATTTACCTGTATGTTATTCTAATGTTATTGGTCATTCTGCATGAGTACTTTTAGATGTGCTACTTGCTAAAACTTTTGTATTAGACTTTAATCTCATCCTCTTCTGACTCTGCTTCTGAGCTCTGCTCTGTGTGTGTGTGTGTGTGTGTGTGTGTGTGTGTGTGTGTGTGTGTGTGTGTGTGTGTGTGTGTGTTTAGGGCCAGCCTGGGAACCAAAATTGATATATTAGTTTATATAGTAACTAAAGTTAGTATTAGTATATTAGTATGTATAATATGTATGTATGTATGTATGTATGTATGTATGTATGTAGTATGTATATTAGTATATAGTAGCTAAATTCATCTGTACCTTAGCCAGATTTCCAGCAAAATACACACAATTAACACCAACAGCATATTAACTATGACATACATTCACCTGCATCTAAACAGGATTTACAGTACAAGAGCACTGATTCACCTGTGTCTCAACAACACAGGATTTAAAGCTCAGGTACAATCAATTAAATCCAACAGCATATTCATAAAATACACCACCCTGAACCACAAATAAGAGATAATTTTAAGCCACCTCTAATAGTTACAAAAACAAAGCTGAAAACAATTGAACCAACCCATGGTGTCACATAGCAAACACAGGAAGATTACAGGTTGACATTAATTAATTACAGGTTAACATATTTTTTTTTTATTTAATCATTATGCATTTTTTAAGAAGCATGCAGAAGCAACAGCAGCCTTAAGCAGCATGCAGAATAGAATAGTATGTCCTACCTCAGACAGTGAGAAGACATCTCATCATTGCGCTCTTCTCTACCATTGATTTTTCCATCATTGTCCAAAGCAAGGACTTTTTCTGTAAACATAAGCATGAATGCTTCAAGATCCTCTGGTGATAGTGCTCCATAATCTATTCTTAATGAATTTTAAAGTTGAAGAGCTGCAGGAATTTGTATCCCAGCCCAGTAAGGTGGTAGATATCAGTCAATAAATTGTATTGACGGAAGACCTAGTACCAGCATATTGGGGTTTTTGCATGATGAGCAAGATTCATTCACCAGATCCTGTTCTTCTTCATCGTGTCCCTGTCTATTTCCATCTTCTGTGTCCTCTGCGCTGGTTCTTACCACATATTGATCCCAAACAGAAAACTTCAGTCTGTTTCAGGGGTTTTCAGTTCCCTCTGCAAGGCCTCGGTAGTCACTTTGCTGACATATCTGAGTAGCTGTGATGCATGGATGCCTTCACTTTGTGTTTCAGCAAAGGTTTATGGGTCAAGTAGACAAAAGTCTGACTACAGTTTTTTTGTTCTTTTCAACCATCTGCTAAATGGTCTCAGTGACTATCCAGGATTACACTGTGAACCTTAACTTTGCATTCAGTGGTTGCATCAGCTATACTCTTGCTTTCTCCAAACTCACCATGCATCCTCTTCTTCCTTGATATTTAACAAGGCAGTGCAGTTTGAACCACTACTTCACAGACATTTTGTGATTTGTCATTTGCTCACATAACAAAGTTGTCTGCTGACCTCAGATTCAAAATCCCTAGCATGATTTCTAAGGTTCTCCTAGCTATCACTATATTTATGCCAGTTGTTTGGACACATTTAGACAAAGGAGACATCAGTTTAAAGATGCACAAAAAGATTTGCCAGATTTGCCATTTGTCAGGATGGTTTCATATTTGAGCAAGGCCTCCATTTATGTTTTTGCCTTCATACACGTAAATGGTCCCATGTTATCCGTTTCAGTGATGGCTATGAATGTCATGACAAGGTCAGCATAGAGACTATTTTCTGGGGCACCAAAAGATCCAAACACCATGCCCAGCACTCAATCTCTTGCCCACTATCATATCTCACCAGTGAGTGACAAATGAATGTGACATGTATTGTGGGTCATCATTTCTTCCTAAACACCCATTCTCAGATATGATTTTACCAGGTCACCAGGTCTAAAAGATGGTCAGAGCATCAGATGTGCATTTGCCTCAGGACATGGCCTGACGAGAGCCAAAACACCTTGGTACTCTTCTTGCATGTTTTCTAACCCTTCTGTGGAATTACCTGCACGTTTAGTGATGCCAATCTTAATTTTGCTCAGTACCTGCTTTAGCAGGTCTCCAAAGTACTGACCAGAGGATGACTGGCAATTCACTACTGCAAGCGGTCTCTTGTGAAGTGCATCTGTCACACATCTTATTATTATTGAGCACTGGTCTTTGCATGCATCTTGCATAGTGTCTGTCTGACAGGAAAACATTACGCACTGCTTGACCTCATTAGCAAGATTTTCTTGTATGACATCAATAATCTCATACAATAATCTCTATGACAGCACTGCCTGTTCCTGCGACCCTCTAACCTTGACTATGCCTGACTTGTGTAGCTTCTTCTGGCTATTGTCAGTGAATGAATTTACATGTTTTTACAAAAATGTGTCAAATTTGCTGAGTAAAAGAACAAGTTCAAAAAAGGCTCTGTGGTCATCAACTTCCACATTATACACAGCGCCTGACTTCCCTCCTCCTCAGTAACTCAGTCAATGCTTGTCAGTGACTTTGACAATGCCAACAACCCGCTTCATCACTTGTTGCCTGTCAAATCTGGTCTCTCATGACAGATATCTGATTTTCATTCAACAGGCACTTCTTGTCCTGTGCTGGTCCACAATAGATATGGGTCTGCACATTCTCTATGTTGTGGACTTTTATCATGTTCCTCAGTCCTGTGATGAATATGTTGCCAGTCATTCGTTCCAGTTAGAAAGGGATTCTCTTTCATGTATGCTGTGAATGTTTAGTGCCATTCTTGCATTGAAATGCTTTCTTTACAAGTGTTTTTGGGTTTTGGTTTGGACGATATCTAAAGGACAAATCAAACTTTGGTGCATACAAAATAATTCATGGCAGACTCCTCAGTTTGACTCCCCTCTGGCTTACCTCTGCTCGCTCTGTTAACACTGTCACTACATGTTTCACCTGCTGGAAAGTTGTCATGTCACTCATCCTCAGCGGCCCCCTTGTTTTGCCCCATTCCCCCCTAGAATCAACCTGCTGCTCTTCATCTGTTCAGAGTAATGCCACTCTGTCCCCCTCCTTTTCATTTGGTACTGGTGGACTGTTAATGTTATCACTGCTGCAGCTAGCAGGATTTCGTGTGGCACTGGTATCATCTATATCCTTATTTTTGAATAACAAATGTACAGATGTGTTACTTTAAAACATTTTGTCGCACCAGCCACAAGATTTTTATTTCTTTTTCTCTCTGACCTTTCTGCTCCACCTTTTTGCTTTTCTGGTTGTTTATTATCCATTTAATTTGTATTTTCATATGAACGGCTCTTTCTGTCATGATTTCATTGGATTCTGTGTCACTTGACCTTTGACATTACATGGCTGGATCCACTTGATCCAGGTGATGATGGTTGGCACCACTGCACCTTCCCTACAGTATAGGTAGCCTATTGACTGAATTTTGGGACTGTGTAGCCACCTAAGTATTAGGAGCAGAGGTCCTCCCCACACACATACTGCTGGTGGCTCTCAAGGTAAAATGGCCCATCTGGCATTTGTCAGAATTGCAAGATTGCTGGTCTGAGTCTGTGTGACTCTGTGTCTTTGCCAGCCTATCACATGGCCCATCTTGCTTGTTGTTAGACATTGTTATTAAACTTATTTATTCATCAAAACAAGATATTGGTGTTGTATTTTAATCTCAAAATGTTCTAAAAGGCTTCATTTGCATACTTATGTCAGAAAGAATTCCATCCACGGGAGATTGTGCCCAGACTGCCCTACCTACTTTTAGCACTTTTTTTTTTTTTTTTTTAAACATGTTTTTTATGTGAAAGTTTTTCCCCTTGAATCACTGTAGAAAGATGACAGGAAATAAGGGGAGAGTGATGAGGGATAACATGCAACAAAGTTACTGGACTGGAACCAGGGACATTGTAAACCCCCAGACAACCTGACTTATCTTTGCAATATTATAATATATAACGTAATATATTTGAAACAAACAGTTTTTTGTAATATTTACAGACCCTGTTTTGGAACTGCCCCATCCACCTCCAAAACCTTTGTTTTTTTTCTCAGCTCAATTCTCATCTTTTTAGGTAATGGGTCTAAAACCTCCGGACAGCACAGATGCACCACTACTACATTCCAGTCCTGAACTCCCAGTGGGACAAGAGAGATGAAAAAGAGGACAACATGGCAAAAAAATAAAGGGAGTGAAAAGAAAGCCGTACATATGTTAAAATCGCAGCAGTAATAAAGATTAAGTAGAAGTTAATGGCATCCTCAGTCATGCTCATGGAGGTAATTTCTCTTTTTTAAATCAAAATTAGATTTGGAGGGGAGGAACAAACAGGGGGTGAGACTTTGGCGTAATATTTTAATCAAATTGTCATGAGTGAGTGGATACAATTAGGGAGGCTGTCAGTCACCAAGGCAGGGGCCCTGTTGTTGTTCAGCTGGCGAAGAGGATGAGGGGGTTGGGGGAAAGGGAGGATAAACCCTTAATGGAAATGTGGGGTAAGTAAGAGGGTATCTTGTCAGGTGCATTGTCAGTCTCAGACATTGTTGACCACTTTCAAAATGCACCCAAACACGGTACCAGAGAAATGTTCCTTCCTTGGTTTGTTGCAAATGCAATGCAGAATTTCAAGGAGCTGAATGCAGCTGTGTATGAGAGATAGCGTTGATGACTTGAAGATTATGATGTTGAGAGACAAATCACCTAATCTAACTCAGTTAAAAACAAAAAAAAAAAGAATGGAGTAGGCATGGCCACTGAGGGAATAAGAAAAAAAGCTGGAGATAAAGAAAACGAGGAGAAGAAGAATGAGCTAAAGGTAAAGAATGATGCAAAAGAACTGGGGGATGAGGGAAAACAAGGGAATAAGGGAAGTTTAAATGTGCAGAAAGTGAAAAGCTGTAAAGAGTGGGAAAAACACGCATATCACCAATCCATGATGCTCCTCCTTCTCACCCTGACCCCCTCCCTCCTTGTTCATTCCCTCCCATCCACTTTTTTGCATGAGCACTCTAAAGCCTAAACAAGTGTGAAAAGAGTCACTTATTAGCCCAGTTTGGGCCAGGGCAGACTTGCCACATGCACAAACCATCTCTGTTATCTGTGATCTGGGAGCGCAGTTTGCTCATGGTAAGATAATCAATTTGTGACATACCTAAAGAGAACCAGGGTTGGTTTCCCTTAATTGGGCCATTACTGGAGCAAGAGGCGTTGACTAACGAGAAAGGGGCTATGTTATTATTAGGTAGACACTGCTTTATTTTTCCCTCCACTGGCTTCACTGGCTGGTTTTTCACCCCTCAGTTAACAAGCAAAAACAAATCCATTTTCAGAGGAAGATCTGAGATGAAGTGGTATTGCATTTATTAGTGCTTCCTTTTTTTCCTCAAAGCGAAATCATCAGATTTGCTGATGACGCACAGCTCTCCATAGACACCAGAATAGGGTATCCTCATGCAACCTATTTGAAGAGGGTTCAAACATTACTGCTGCTTTATCTGTAGAAGTCATTACATGTTTACACAAATAGAATCCATCTTCTCAAACCAAAGCCACCCCACCACCCTCCCATCCAAGTTGGATATACAGTAATTATGATTTATCAAATTAATTTGTCAGAGCCAATTCATCACTCTCTGAGACATGCAAACTGGCATGTTAGCACACACACTGAGGATAGGTATCTCCTCCAACATTTGGTACAACTAATTAAACACAATGGATGTCAGATGGAGTGACTGACGCCAGGCATGATGGTGCACGTGGCGGAAAAAATCAACTCAAGCAAAACCGAAAGCAAAGCACCGTATGACAATGAGGGAGGCGCTTCAGCCGGCCAGACACTTCACTCAACGCTGCTCTTTTCCGATTCATTTAGCTGCCACTGAAATTGTGAAATATGGTGGAATTCTGCTGATGTGCTGTGTAGTTGAGTCTTCAACAGCATTTTGATTTTGTTAAAACTTTCGAGGACAAGCAGTAGTGGGGAAGCAAACATCCTTGTCACATCCATTGTAATCAGTTAAAAGATGGTTTGTAATTCCATTTGGTTACATATGTTTTGATTTAGTCATTATCATAAAACGCACAATCAGTATTTCATCACCAAGATACCACTTATTCTGATCTATATAGCAAGGAATTTAAGTCACAAAGATTTATGTCAAGATGTAGTTCCCTAAACTGGATTCAGATTGGTTTATCTTCTCTGTCCCTTCTTATGTCACTACAATTAATTTGATGTATACTGTATAGTTTAGAGGATGTATATTTATCATGAAAACATCATTATCTGGAAGCCCCTTTAAAAGTGACTAGCTACTTTGACATTTCAATTAAAAAAGTAGGGATTCTGCTTTAAAAGGCCCAACAAACATTTGTCCATGTATCAGTCATTGTGGGGTGGAGGCCAGGGTGGGGTGGCATGTCATACAAGCAGGACTTTCACCCAGCAGATCAGGGTTTATGTCCTACAAGACACGGCAAGTGTTTTGCAGCAGCAAACTTTGACAACTTTAACCATGTGCTCGAAGGATTTGTGGCAGCAAGGCTTTACAGTTACAGTAACATTAATGTGGGAACTCGACAGCAGCAACACTCAATACTCTCCTCAGCAGTAAACATCGGTAAGACAACAATGTCAATGATAGCAAAATAAGCCACATTAAAACTGGGGACAGGATCACTGTGAATGACCTCCAGCTACACTGTATATTCAACATCACAAACAATTTATTGATCAAATTTGAATTTAAAATTAGGAAACATTAAACTTCATAATGTATTGTGGCCTATTCATTCCACAGGGTCTGGCAATGGTCTTCAACTACATACTACATTTGTGTAAAGGCCAGAAGTTTTCTAAGCAGACACTGTCTGGGCCAGACCTTTACATAAAAAAAGAAAAAGAAAAAAAAAAGGCTGACTTAGCCTGTTATTGTCTAAAATTTCCATTTTCTAATGAACAAAATGTTATTGTTATGAGTCTATATCAGTGCAAACAGACACAAATAAAAAAGGAAAATGCATAATGATAATTAGATACTTTAACACACGAAAATGCTCTCAAACTTCCACCAGTCAGTGAGTGCTCAATACAAAACCCACAGTTCAACTACAAGTGATTGAGTCTTTATCTCAAAAAAAAAAAAAAAAAAACTCTTCAGCATCTTAAGAAGAAAACAGAAGTGCTCAGTTTGAAACTCAATACAACAATTGACCAATGAAAATAAGCCTGTGACACCTCTTGCACCTCTTGTTAAACATAAATAAAACAGAGTGTGATCATTTGCTAATCCTTTTTGGCATACAGTATACTCAAATGAAAATAGTAACAAGACAATAAATTTAATGTTTTACTTCATGGATTGCATTGACCTTTTTTAATGCAATCCATGCATGATGCCACCAAGATGTTTCAAGCAAGTTGGAATACGGGCAACAAAAGATTGGGGAAAATTGTGCAATGCATCAAAAACAGTGTCATCCCTTTATTTTTTTTCTACTGCCACCATGAGGTTGGCATTGGTGGGCCACAATAAAGTACTGTGTCTTGACAACTACTGGATGAATTGCTGTGAAGTTTACAGTTTTGTACAGCTATTCATGGTCTCCAGCTGATGCATCCTAGAAATTTTGGTGACTCCCCGAATCTTCTTCTCGTGCCACCAGCAGGTTGAGAGTTTGAATAAAATATTTTTCCAACTATTAACTCTTCAAGCACCAGCATCAGGTCAAAATTTCAGTTTCTCCAATAAATTTCCATGTTCTTGACTGGCTATGAAAGTGAGAATATTGGAAATTCTGAGTTGTAATTTTAGTTTTGTGAATGAAAAACAAAGATTCACAGGTAGAGAGCTTGTCTCAGTGCCTGATCAAATAATGATTGTGTCATATGTATTGAAAAGAAATCCTATTAAACATGTACAGATGCATAGTTGTATTCTTATGTAATATTCTGCAATACCTTACTTTCTCTGCTGTGAAAAAGCACAGCTCCAGAAAAACTCCCATAACCATTAAAAACACTTTTGTACAACATCACAAAGTTCCTCTTCATCCATGCTGGCATTTTACATTATGCACAGCATTATCAATAATCATCCCTAGAATAAATCTCTCTTTATTAATGTGTTGTGCCTGAGGCCTGAGCCGTGGGGCAGCCTGACTGAGAGCCCTGTTCATGCCAATGTGATTTCTAGTCATTTGTCTACATCATGGGCCCATGCATCAGGCTAAGATTGAGCTCCAGCCAAGCTCTACCACTTAATCAGCAGGTTAATGCCAGCCCCTGGGGTGGGGGGTGGGGGGTGTTTCGGTCAAATTGGGATTTCAGCCCATTTACAAAGTGCGCATAGGAAATTACCTTGTGCCCACGTGTCGTTTTCGCCCCCTGTGCCCTCGGCATGCTGTTAATGCTAGCAGGACATGATGGAGGGAAAGGGGGAGGATGATGACAGAGGGAGTGAGAGATGCTATTATGTCCATAAGAATTATGCTTCTCTCACTGTTCACTGTCTTACTCTTTCTCCCTCTCTACCCCTTCTGACATTTTCTCTCTCTCAGTCTCCCTCCAACGTCCTCCTCCTTCCCGCTTCAAGTCTTTATCTGTCTTGTCATTCTCCTTCACTCTCTCCATATTCACTTCCACTCGCTCTGTCTTCCTTTCCCTCTCCCTCTTGGTTGTCCTCTTCTTTATCCTTTCCCTTTCTGTCTGCCACCTCTATTCTGGGGGAACATGGCATCCTAGAGCCCCTGTGAAATATAACTGCCGGTATGTGTGTGTGTGTGTGTGTGTATGCTCATGCACACATGCCTGCTTGCCTGCTCGTGCTCTGGCAATATGCTCTCACTCAATCAGATTTGCATAAGTAACCTCTCAGCAGGCCTGCTCCACTGGCCAGGTGCGTTGCTCTATTTGCATATAGAACTGTGAGGCTCCCCAGAGTCACTTTAGACTCCAGTGACTGCTGAGTGAGCCCACATGAAATCTGAATTAAAAACCCTCCGCCTGCTCGTCTGACACCCTCCTCTTTCCCTGTCTATCTACATACCTACTTTACCTCCCTCCATCTCTTCCTTACTACGTACATATGAGCTATCTACCTGGATTGCTACTTCTTCAGTTACCTTTGCCCCAAACAATTCCAATGCCCAATCAAACCTACTAAGCTATCTACACAGCTACATTCATTTAAACCTGTCCTCTGCCTACTGAAGCTAGTATGCTATCTCCACCCTTCACTGTCTCACTAACTATTAAACTGTCCCCAAATTAAGCTGGCTATCAAATGACATAATAGCTGATGACAATGGCAGCCTTGGAGTTTGCTCAGCTGTCATGGAACTGTTGTCAATGAGCTGCAGATGAAGTGCACCTGACTTGGAGTCAATGTTGGCCTTAAGCTGAGCTCGACTCAAGTTTGATTCAGCTTTTACAAACTCAAAAGCTCTCAACAAGCGGATGTTGAGTTGGGAATAATTTGTGGAAAACAGACATTTACATTTTTTTTATGCTGTCTATCATTGCTATCAGATCCACTTTGATATATTTTATGATCTGCACAGTATGTATTGTTAGATGATTTGATGGGATCAGAGATCAACCTGCATGTAATCCATCACTTACAGATCTAAAGAGAACTCCATGTACGATGATAGTATGGGTTTAAGAGCAATTTCTGGTGCATTTGTCAAGGTTACTGCGGGAGGACATAGCATAATATATGTAAGACCACTTTATTCAATAACCACTGAGACTATAAAATCATACCAAAAGATCAGCAACAACAGTTACAATGCAGTATTAGTCTCTCCTCCTTTCTCCAATGTAAATGCTAAGAAGAAGATATTGAAATGTATGCCCTGCACTTTTCACATGCCATGACAGCACCACAGAAATTGGCTCACTGGATTTCAGTGCTGTCCCATTTCTGGGGGATAAAACTTGTAAAACAATTCATTTTAATACATGGGGAACCCGCAGTTTGCTTCAGACCAGGCGAGAATGCATAATTTCCCTGGCTCTGAGCTTGACCTCGACTTAAGGGTGTCCTTAACTAAGGGCTATTTGGTGAAAAACCACTGGCTATACTCTATGTCATTTGTACTTTCTTATATGTTAATGCATCCAGGAATTTATTCTAAGTCCACTGGAGAAAAAAAGGGGATGCCACGAGGGAATACCGATGGCTGAGAAATATCCTTTTTCCATGAACAGAGGAACTTGTTCAGTGACCCTTTGAGGTCCAACCCATTTGAATATGTGTGTTGTCCGTGTCTCTTGCCTAATCAGAACATATTGAGTCATGGCCAAAACACAACAAGAGTGGTTCAATAAAATGAAATGCATTTGTTCTGGTCCTCTCGATAGAAATACACATTCAACCAACTGTGCCTGCCAACTAGTTTGCATTTCAGAATTTTCAAATGAGAAGGAAAAAAAAAGAAATGTGTGTGAAGTGGGAATATTGTAGAATAGAAGCAGAGAGTTAAAGTGGATATACAAAAGAAAAAGAAATGATCCCACGGCTAGGGCTGTGGTTTGGAAATACTTAAGATATGTTTTCTGCAACTTGTGTTGAAGCTACTTCCTCTTGTCTTACAGGCACTTCATTTGCATCAATTGTTTATCCTGACCTCACTTCTTCCTCTTCATGTTCTTCCTTTTAGGTTTATCTCAATCTCCCAGGATACCAAAGCCAGTCCATGACGTTTAGCTCTTCAGTGGTGGTAGCAGGTCAGCCAGCTTGCTGCAAGCACATGAAAGGACACTTGTAATATACAGAGAGGGCAGTGTTGGATGCCGGCTGGGCAAAAATATAACAACATAAAAAAAAAAGGTGAAGGCAAGCAGAAGCACAAGGTCTTCATCTTTCATGTATAGAAATTGGAAACGTCTGACCAGCCGGGGGTTGCTTATCTCAGAGGGCAGATAGCATCACGAAACAGGCCTGTAATGGCCACATGCTCCACTTGATAATCCCCTCCTTCTCCTCCCTGCCAACATCCGTCCGGAGATACGAGGCCCCCGGTCGCAGGGCTTAGAGGCTTGGAGAGCAGGGGAGCATTACCGATACAAAAGAAATGCATTTGGACTCTTCCAGTGCTCCGGCGGACTGGGTTAACATAATAGCTTCCCCTCCCTGGCCCTTGCCTTGTTTTTGATTGATACTTTTCAATTACAGTCCACTCCCGTCCGAGCCGGCCTCACCACGTCCCCTGCCCCCCGCACCCACACCCCACACCCCCCTACACCAAACATTCAAAATGCTATTTTTCCCACTGTGTGATAACTTCAAACATTTAAGGGGTACAAGAGCACTGGTAACCCTGTTTAGCCGGCGCAGTAAATTGGTTCCATGTTCAACATAATAGCGCTGACAGGCTTTTGCTAGGGAAATCAGTCCGGCAAAGGGACATCCCAACGATAAGACATCCAGCTTTGAAATTCTATTTCTCCGTATCAGAATTAAATCTGGACTTTATATTTCTTTTTGCCTGAGCGCAGGCTCTCTCTGGTCGCTTCCCGGCCTGTACTATTTGATCATGGGGTGACAACTAATACTTACCCCTGAGATCCTTTGCTCCCTCCATTTTCTGGGACTTTGGACCCTATTTTTTCTTTTGCCTTGTTATTTTTCCTCTTCTTTTTTTCCATATTGGCTGTCAAAATCTCAGATGATTTGTCCTCCCCTGGATGTAATGCATCAGAATATACTCTGTGCTTCTGCAGCATTTTAAGATACTGCTATACACCTAAGGGCTTTCTCAACACTACATTCACATGGGCAGTATCATGTACAGTTAAACTGAAAAGCAGTTGAATGTGTATCATGGGACTCAGCATCTTTACAATGAAAGTAAAGTAAATATAAGGCACAGCATGATGCAGGACTTTAGCTCACTGCTTTTTATAACCTTTCTCATCTGTATTACCTCCATGCATATGAGCCCCATCTTCTGCCATGAATCTCTGGGTAAACATATTTGTAAGCAGCAGCAGTGCTGTAATCATTAGCAGAGGGAATGCTTTCCAGTGGTATCTGGGCTGATCTGATATCCATGTGGCTCCCAATGACAGCGCCAGGCCCTGCAGATAATTAATCTATTTAGCTGAGGGGGTGGAAAGCCACCCGTCGCTAGGTCAGATAAGTTTGTGGATTTACACATTTTAAAGTCATCCAGTCCCTCAATGGCACCAAACTGTGATATTCTAATGCCATTAATTACTATTTCCGACTGGATGGTCTCGGCTGTGTCTGGACCAGCTGTTTCATCAAGTGTGTGTGTATATGTGCATGTGAGTGTGTGCATGTGTTTGTGTGCACATACGTGCATGTGTGTAAGTGAAACGCCTACTCCCAGTGCACCTCAGATGCATCCTTTCGTCATGGGGAAACATTCTAAAAGACTCCTGCTGTAATTCAGCTCACCATCACAGAGTGGCACATGAGCGCGTGTGAAGAAATGAAAGTAGACCTGTGCCATTGTGTGGTATAGTGTACACAGATATTCACCAAACACACAGGAACAAACAAAAACTCATTTTTGTTATTTTCAAGAAAACGTAATTCTTACAAGTTAAAACTGTATTGGCCTCCACTGAATGGATACTCAGAATAATATATTTATAAATTGGCAACTGCTATGTGTAGACCAATAAAACAGAATAACTCACATGAGGTGAATAACAGCTTTTGGGCATGTCCATGACGGCAGACAGTACATGACATCCAATTCAACACATTCTGTTGGACTTAAATACATGGATATTATGCACTGTGAAGTCTGTGGTTGGTGACAAAACTGCATTGAAAATCACTTAATCTATAATGAATGAGTGGTTTTGAATGGTAGTATGTACTGTATGAAGTACGAGGAGCAATGTGAATCCATGTGTAGCATATGGAAATAGAGTTTTGGTGATATATATTTGACAAGACTAATCGAATTAAGGGGAAAAAAAAATTCTAGTCTATGCACATACAGTTTATTTAAAGTTTTAAGCAGCTTTGCATTGTATAAATGATCTCTCTATTTTTGGTACAGCCTAAATTGCGCTGATCATGCATTTGTTCTAAGGCTGTATAGGCTGTCACCAAAGGTGTTGCTGAAATCCAGAACAAAACAAAAATCATGTAACGTTTACTTTAGTAAAAAGTAATTATAGTCTACTCCAACTTGATTTTTGGCTGTCATTTCAATTGGTAACAATAAGACTGTACTCACCAAAGCCAGATCTCAGCTATTACTTTGGCATGTATGAAGTTAACAATAACTTCATGGTTAACTTCATAGTTTTGAACAATATTTCCACCATAGAAATTTTGTTTAAATCTATGAATATAGGACCCAAATTTCAAAGTACAAAAGAGTTCCAAAGTTTAGGACTTGACTTTGAAGACACAATCTTCTTTGGTGTGTTATCACGAAAATGAACTGGATGCTACTTTTGATGAGCAGCCAGTGCAAAGAAATGAAGACCAGTGTCACAGGAGACCTTTCAGAGGACCTGGGCAAAGGCTTTGCAGTGGAAGTCTGCACAACTTTCAAAGAATACAGGGATGTCTCGGTAAGACAGGTGAACACTTTGCATTCTGGTCAAGAGACACCTGGCCTATACTAGATTCCTGAGAAGGAACCATGTTTCCTTTAGGGACAAGGCTGCATGGGAGCAGAGACAAATAGCATTTCGGCAAATATGTATATACAACTTGTTGATGCACTATTTAAGTGTGGGTTACAATTGACTATGTTGTATACAAACCCAGGCGCAGGCAAAGTAATTTTGGAATACATTTTCAAACAGGAAAAGGCAAACTCTGCTACAAGCCAGAAAAGGACCAATGCTCTTAACAAAGCAACTGACTTGCATTTAATTTAATTTTTTTTAATTTTGCATTTAACAATCACAAAATGTAATTCTATTGCATTACTTTGATGAATTCCTAATATCCTGCCTTCCATCACGTATAAGTAGCTCATGCATACAATGGGTGTGCGGTGTTTGTTTACAGTATGAATATTGTTTACTGTATGTATACAGTGCATGTCTGTGTATGTAGTGCTATCAGCATTGGTGTCTCCTATAGATGTCAGTGGGACATCAGCATCACCAGTATCTCTAGCTGAAGATTTACACATTCCAAGCATGCATTGGGAGGAGGGGGGCATAAAGAGACATAGAGACAGAGAGTGAGGGAGGGAGGGAGGGGAGCGAGGTGCTCCCGGGTTCCCTGCTCTGACATTGTGAGTGTCAGACTCCGATCACTTTAATCAGAGCGGGGATATGCATGATAAAACGGATAAGGGACTTTAATCAAAAAAATTCGCTGGTCTGGAAACGTGACACACTCCGACAAGCACGCCTCATCCCGCCCCCCGCCCA
>JBBMOE010000044.1:4541431-4568896 GCA_037975065.1 Chaetodon trifasciatus
CCGACACCCCCATCTCCCCAACCCCCAGTGTCACCACCACCGCCACCCCGGTCTGGGCTTGCCATGAATATGCATGGACCAACCAAGAGTTAGGTATGACATTAAAATGGACCTTTGTGTCTTCAGCTGAGGAGGAAATAAAAAAAAAAAAACATCCAAACATGCATCATGTATTTGTGACCTCCTCCACACACACACACACACACACACACACACACACACACACACACACCCCAGCCCCCAAATGATGGCTTCATGAATGTGAGTCTACACATTTCAAATATTTTCTACGAAAATGGAAAAAAGTGTGTAAGCTCTTACTCACTCCTCAGGACTGACTTGGGCAGCAGCTGCAGCTCCTCCACATTCCTTCACACATTTCCTCTTTATCACATGTTAATGGGATTCATGTTCACAGTCATAGGTTCATGTTAGTAGACGCTGCTACTGTATGCTCCACTGCTGGTTAATGATAAATTACACATGTTGGAATTGACATGCGGACGGCTGCCCTGACATGAAATATAAATACCCTCATTTGGATAAGTTCAAATGAAATCACCGCTGACACTGTGGAGACACTGTGTACAAACAGCCAATGTACAGGGGCTTCTATACAACATACATAAGTAAGTGCATGTATGCACACATCATAATAACACACAGCAGAATAGTTTGACATCAGCACAGTGTGGAACAGAATGGCTGCTACAGGACTCAAATAGAAATAAATGACTAATTGGTGAATTGCTGCATGTCCTTCTAATCCAACAGGAAATAAACCTGAGAGCTGTTATGTTAAAAATCACAGGATATTATATAGTTGTTAAATTATAAAGATCAAAGCCAGAATTAGACCTTTTTCATAGTTTTTTCAGTATTTGTAAGGATATGAGCACACTCTGGTGTTTTATCTAATTTATAATGTTAAATGTTAATATGTTAAATAATAAGGCTAGTGGTTTTTCAAATCCTATGAAAAGACCAAAGCAAACAATATCAGTCTGTCTCACAAATCTTTAAACACACCTCATAAGTATATACTTTCAGGTTTTACAAAAGGCTTAGTCATTTCCTAAAACAGCTGGCCACATTAGATTTTAACAAATGTTCCACAAACAGGAGAAAGTAGTGCATTTTGAGGTGCAGTTGGGGACTATTTTCAGCAGCATATTAAGCTACATTTGCCCTAGTGTTCCAGTGAGTATTTGGAGCGGCATGTGCGATGTGTGTGGGGTCAAATTAAGTCAAATTAAACTACAGTGATTGAGCTCATGGTATTAAAGGAACATGTCACCTAGTGCAACAGTGTTGCTCACTGGCATAGAAAGATACATTAGGCATTGGATACACATGCAACATTTGTTAGTAGGATACATTCATTGTTGCTTTGGGCCTGCAAGTGGGATTTTCATGACAACAAGAAAAATATAGAATGTCTCTAGACTTGTCCTTAAGGGAGAGAGAGATAGAGAGAGAGAGATAGCATCCAGCATCCATGCATTCCTATATTTTATTGTAGATGTAAGTGGACTGTGAATGGTGTGTATGGCACACTAACTGCTCTGTGTGCTTATGTGTGTCCCATGGTATACAGTACAGGACAAGGCTTTACTTTGCATGTGTGTGTATGTGTATGTATTGGCATCAAACACAGGCTGTTTTGTTACAGTGTTTTACACCAGATGACCTCTGAATGCAACCCTTTGGGCCCGTCCGACTTCAGTCGGAGCAAGAGCTGGAACATATGCCAAGTGACAGCAACTCTGACCACGGCTCACTCTTCCACACATCAAAGCTAATGAAGTGTGTTCAAGAACCATGGGAAGACTAGTAAGACAGAGAGAGAGTGTGTGTGTGTGTATGTGTGGGGTGGTGGGGTGTTGGGAAGGACCACATCACAGTATAATTGCTTCCTGAGCTATACTAATTAATTAGCACATACATGCATTTCCGTGCGGGTCATACATGTCGAGCCAGATGGTCTAAAGGAAAACATGTATGTGCGTTGAGTGCTATCAGGGAGTGAATAAATAGTACATAGCAGGCGTAGCCACTGACATTAGCATAATATATTGGTTGGAGCACTGCAGACAATAAAGACAATTAACTGCGTGATAGCGGGGACCCTTCCTGAGAGCCTGCACTACACAGTGGAATGGAAACTCTGGCACACTTTTCACTTTCAACACTGATGGCTCACTGTTCTCATTAGTTGCTTGTGTTGTCCACCAGGCTCTTGTGTGTCAGTGTGTGTGTGTGTCTCTGTGTGTGTGTGTGTGCATGTGCCTTCAGAGGGATGATAGTTTGAAACCCATTAGACTGAACAGAGCCCATGTAAAACTTAGCAAGTTGCGTCATTTTGTCTTTGCTCACAGACTGAATTGATGCTTTGCACCTTTGTGCTCAGCACTGCCACTAGTGATGAGAATTTATATTGCTACAATAATCAAGATTTCAACTTATTTGAAATTTCCAAATGACTCACTACTGTCTGGAACGACCACATTTCGAATGACTTTGGAAAATATGCTAACTAGTTAACATGAATGTTACAGATATACTGTAATTATTTGTTAATGATCAACAATTTAGCCTCTGTGTATGAAGTCTTAAAGCTGCAGTAATTGTTTTTATTGTTGTTGTTTTGGCCACATGGGAGCAGTGGAACAGCTGTAAACATGGGTGCACATCCAACGGGCACAAAGCAACATTACCATTCATTTGTGGTCATGTTTGTGTCCACCTGATGAATGAAAGTCCAATATTACCTCTCCTTTCAGCTCTGTTTTTGGTCTCTACCAATTCCTGAGAGAAATATCTGACTCTTCCGCTGCTAAATGCTGCACTATGTTCACCTGCTAGTATCTAATTGTGTCTGCCTGCTTTTTGGTGCTGATCAGGTAGTGTGCCATGGGTTTATCAGAGAAAAAACAGCTGCCTGCTGCTTCTCTAAATGAGTTTGATGACACCCATGAGCCTGAACCAGACTGTAACATTGCAGTCTCTAAAACCCAAACAATGAGTTCAATGAGGCTAAAGAGCTCCATAGAAGTGAGATGAACTGCTGAGCTGGGTGATAATTCCCTTTCACGTGATAGGTATTTTGACATTTAAGTAAATGTATCAAAATATTGATTAGTGAAGCTTTAATTACCAAACCATAAGTAGCTAAAGATATTTAGCATAACTACAGAAGGTAGCTAGCATAGCATCTATTTTGGTTGATGCAACATCCATAGCAAAGTATAAAAGAAATACTTGATACTGTCCTTATCAGGGGCGGGGCTTGTGGACAGGCAAGTCAAGCAGTTGCTTGGAGCCCCCGGCCACTAGGGGGGCCCCGGCCACTTATTTACAACAACGATTATTGATAGGCCTGGGCTTTCAGGGACCTCTGTTGGTCCCTTGACCTCACTTTGAGAACCACAAATATTTTTTTTTTCAGTATTCATTTCAAATGTCCCAGAAATTGTGCATTTATGTGTGCAAAAACCAAATTTTTGTGGCATGCACGGGTGGGGTGGGGGCCTCATGGATTTCTTGCTTGGAGCCCCAAGAGACCCTAGCAACGCCACTGGTCTTTATGGCCTATTCAGTATCAACACCATCAAATCAGTCTTAAAATACACCTTTTAAGCCTGGCATTCTGGTGGTCCTTAACCTAGAAATGTGTTCAATCTGCTCTGGGTTTTTTTGCACCTCTATTTATTCATGGTTCATTTTACTTATGGTTTGCAGTCAAGTTTTAGTTTTGAATTGGTGCCCTCTGTATTCTACTGAATCTTTGCTCTACAGTATGAAGTCTGATTTTGTCTTACAGTAATTTCATTGTTAAGTACATTGTATTACATCAATTAATTAAATACACTGACAAATTAAATAAAATGACTTACTAAAAAGACTGACTGATTCATTTATTAACTGATGCGGAACAAAGCCTGTAGTAACTGAAGAGTTATGTCTTTCTGGCATAAGGTGGCAGCAAACTTGACAAGAAACCATCAAAATGGACCCAACTGTTTGATTACTGAGTAATCTGATTAGAAGAGAAACCATTGTTCCCATTATGAAAAGCTGTTTGTTAATCAGAAACACCAGTCCTTAAAATACCTTCAGAAGAACTTGACAAAGCTGTATAATAAAAAAGTTTGCCTCTGCCTTTACTTGCACTTTAAGTGTTAGTTGTTTATCTCTGTTGGAGGCCTCAGAGTAATTTAAGATCATCACAAAGTTGCTCTTAATTTGAGGTTGGAAGGAAAACAGCGAAACATTATTCTCTCTTCTCAGTGTCTTTTGTGCCTCTCCTCCCAGTTACTGGCTCACCTTCCAGAACAAATCCCTCTAATTCTGTGGATGATCATTTGGAGGGCAAGGAGCTTGTTAGCCTAATGATTAAGTTTAACCAGCCCTTTAAGAATATATGGACATGCTTCAGCTGAGCAGAACAGTGTAATGGTTTGGAAATGAGACAGAGAAATGGGAGGGGAAGGAGAAGGAGGGCACAGGGAGAGAGTAGAAGGTGGTGGCAGGTGATGAAAAGGTAGATGAGGACAAGGAGGGGGAGATTTTTAAGGGATGGCAAGCAAGTTGTGAGGATCTGTTTCCTCTGTTTTCCTCTCCTCCTCAAAATCATTATTCTTTCCTATGCCCTTATTTTTTGATACCAGAGGAGGAATGGTGAAATGTGTAAGTTTCACTCTAATAAAGACCTTTTGTTGCATCTGAAAGGAATTTGCTTCACAGACCACTAGTTGTCAAAAGATCAAAGTTGTGTAATTTTTTTGTGTTTTGGAAAAAACACAGGCCTGAGGGAACATTGGTTTTCCAGTTTGTAATGGCTAACATTGTCACGGTTGACAGTGCAGGCAGCAGGGGAAGGAGCCAAATGCAGGCAAAATGGGCAGACTGTTGCAAACAATGACAACATTGAACTGCTGCATGGCGGCTGGACTGCAGGACTGGCTTCAGCAGTGGTCAATGGCTGTGAGTTGGGGAAGAACACAGGACAGATTTGTTGCTAGCTGGCTTGGATGCAAATTGGTGCTAATGGGCCAAGGTGCTGGGAATCAAATTTGAGGTTAGCAGGCTGGAGGACACTGGGATGTTATCAAAATCCTCTTCAAATTCCCCAATCGTGAAAGCAATTTTACACTGAGGAGAGGTTTACAGGAAACTTCCCTACATACAAGTGTCAATGCTTTCTTCCTGACTGCAGGTGTTTTTCCAGTCATTTCGGATGAACAGAAGGTTGTAAGTCACTTCATGCAGTTCTTGGTCAAATTATTGGCCAGTTGATACTGTCACGGCTGGGAGAGCAGGCAGTGGGGAGAGAACCCAAACACAGACGAAACACGCAGACTGGTGCAGTTCAATTATTTATTGTACATAAATGAAAGCAGGTGCTTAAAAGCAGGTGCTGGTTGACAAGTTGACAGGCAGGCAGATATAGGACCAGGTCCAGGTAAAGAGACAGAGTTGGGTTCAGGTTGCTTGAAAAGCAAAGTGCAAGGCACATGGCAATGGGGATGAACTGAAAGAAACAAAAGATCTGTGCTGGTATAGTGAGTGACTGATGAGGAAAGTGAGAACAGGTGAGCAGCTGAAGGAAGAAGTCTTGTGAAAAAATCTGAGGGCAACCAGTGGACAGGTTGGGAATCCAAATTAATGGTTTTCAGCAATGTGGCTGAAGAGGATGACAGAGAGGCAGAATATGACAAATATGTACACAGCCTCCTTACACTCTCAGCAGCTGCAGATCATCATTATCTCCATCATCTATGAAGAAAAACTGGCTCGAACTGTTCACTGCTCACATAATAACTGTTGGAAGCTTGATACTGTAATGACCACTTGCACTCACAAAAAGTAAATGGGCAAAAAGTTAACACAGCTGATTCAAGGTGGATATATTCGCTCCATCCACTTCTGTGTAATGACTGTGAATCATGCCTTGCAACTGTACATGAAAACTCTGCATGGACTTACTTTGCCTTTCTGAGAGCCGCTTGCAGCTGCGACTCCATTGAAACGATCAGACAAGCAAATGTTTGTCTATTACAAATGTCAGTGGAACTGAGCCCTGAGGCTACCAAAGTACCTAAAAGTTTGCCTTAAATGGACAAAGACAGGATCAATTCAACGTCAAAGAAATGTGTAAATATCCTGCTTCACTCTGCAAAGAAACCATGTCATATCATATTTTGTTTTATATGTGATGACTTATCATTCACAAATTACTGATTCTCACAGTTTCAGCTCCACACCCACTGTCTCCCACTTCACCCACTGGGTGTTCTGGTCTGTGGTCTGGTCTTATATCCTAATCATGTCCCTCTCTGCTGCCAATTTCTTCTCCTGTTGTGTCCCAAACCGCTGGCCAAAGTCATCTGGAATTTACTCACTGCAGCTTCACAACTCCAACCACCTGAGCTCCGAGCCTCTGTTTGACTGGAGATCTCTGTTGTTTGTTTTATTCAAGATGGTAAGATAATGAAACTGGTGTTTGTCAAAGGTCTTTGCAATATCATTTCACTTCAGTATTGTTATCTCAGGAGATTTATGAAGGGAATATATGGGATGAGTCGTGTTTCCCTATCCATGAGACACACTATTAAAATTAATGAGGAAAGGGGGCATTATTATAGCTCTCTTAATTTCTTTGAGTTTGTTATGACAAAGAAATATATTGAGGAGAACAGAGAGAGTACACTGTACACAAATGATGTTATCAGAGTATTTAGCCACTGGTGACACAGAATCCACTGATGTGTTTTTAAATGAGTCCTTTAATTTCAAATGGGGTTTTCTGACAGCATGTCAGATAAGAGAGAATGCAAAATTATCAATTAATGGGCTGTGATGTGAGTTTATGTTATGCAAATACTGATAGTTTGAATGTTCATCTGATTATGTGTCGTGTCTATTATATATGTATTATTTAGAAATAATAATAATAATAATAATAATAATAATAAAAGCCTGCTTTTTTTTCTTCAGTTGATAATGTCAGAAAGAGTTGAGTTCTACAATATTTCATTTTGGTGGATGCAGTCTGGATGCAGAGGGAGGAAAAGTTCCAAGTGGCAGAACAAATCTACTGCTTTATCTGAATTGGCCTGAGGATGGAGAGAGGGTAAAATAAGTCTCTGACTTGTTGGAGTGAAGCAAAAATGTCACAAATTGTCTCGTATATGAAGGCTGCAATATTTTATTCTTTGATTCGCAAAACTTACTTTGCTCATTTATTAAGCAATGTATTGTTCCAGTAAGGATGCATACGTACTGGCATAAGCTTGTCCTGTGAAGTCTATATATGGACCCTCATGGTCACACGTTGTATATTATCTGAGGAAAATGAACTATTAAAACATCGTAATTGTACTGTTCATTGTGTGGGTGAGATTTTTAGGGTTCAGTTCCCAAAGGGGGAGACCCCTGTGGTGTTTCTGCTGGTTTATTGTTATTATTATTATTTTATGCTGCGACAGCTCAAATTGCCACAAGCTGGGATGAGCTAGAAAAATGAAACTGCCAAATAATGGGAAATGATGTGCAAGTGCCTTCTGAGCACTGAGTCCAATCAGCCAGATGGTGGCACTGTAATTAAGGCCCAAAATGAAAGTTTTGGAATGGGCACGGCCCCTTCTTCCTTAAGTTCGACTGTCTTGAAATTGGACAGTGGTCCAGCTTCATGTGCTCTACAAAAGAACCTCTTAGACCATAACCACATGTCATTTTGAGTTTTCTTCAAAAGCAGTGATATGAACAAATCTTTGATTTTATTTTTATGTATTAATACCAAAATTGCTATACAGCATCAGGGGAGTAAGATTGCTCCAAACACATGGCTACCTTTGAGTAGAAAATTTTTCAAGGGATCGGGTTTCGCAAGGAAGAGGCCATAACTTGTTATGTGCAGTCATCATAATCTTGGTAAATGTCTTCAGGCTGTGATTGAGAATAAGCTGACTGAAACATTTTGAGAACGATCCATAGGGGGCGACAAATACCAAAAACATGCAAACCCAGTGAAAAGAATTTCATCAATTTTAATGAACATGCTCTGGGGTAGTATCACCCAAAATCGGAAGTGCCATATTTGATTGCAAGCGGGCATGGACATATTCTCCCTCCTTGTTTAAACAGAATTGAAGTAGCTGAAGTGATTCACCTTTGTGACTTTGTGACCTTTGTAACCCAGTCGTTGTGGCCCGTGGCTCACTGAGGTGCTTCCTTTTGCTGAGTGCAAAAGGGCTTGAACCTGAGGATTGTTGCTTGCAGCCGTATTTAAGGACTGTTTTCACCTTTTTGCATTACCCGATATCATGTTGGGATTTGCATATTCTACACTACCTTGTGTGTGTGTGTGTGTGTGTGTGTGTGTCGGGGATATGTATCTTGCAGTGCTCTGAAGTGGACACATCCAACGCAGAGCTGATTAGATTTGCTCTAAAAGCTCCTGTCTGTGGTGCAAGTGGCAGTGGTAAGGTCAGTGGCGGCGTGGAATTGAATTCCCAACAACTAATCTCCATATTACACAAAGACACACACACACACACACACACACACACAGTCACTGACACAATTCTTCATATTGTCTAGGTTTTACAGATGCGCGTGTTGTTGGTCTGTCTATCCATCTATCCAACACTTCAGAGTAAGACATTTCCATAACTACTTGACAGATTTGGGCTGAATTTGGCACATCAAGTTATGCTCCAGAGGATGATTCCTAAGTCAGAGGCCACCTTTCCACTGACTTGCCTACTCAGGATGGACCTGGGGCCCCCATACAGCTTGGCTGCCTGTTAGAAAGTGAGCCTGCGTGCTTCCACCTCCAGAACAGCCTGTCCCATAGCCTCTGTGGTCCATCCTCTCCCTCTTCCTCAAATGCCTGATGTTAGACATCTGGGAGTGCATAATACATTTTTCAATCAGAAATAAATTCTAAACCTACCTACCTCTTTACCTACCTTTCTTACATTAATTCTTCTTTGTTCATCTTTACTCTTTTTCATGTTTTCACTGGCTAGACAAAGCAGTGTAAAGCTAGCCATGGAATGCACTCATACAATGGCAGGGTTTAAGCAGCACAGTGAAAATACAGACACACTCATAAAGTAAAAGACCATCGCCCATGTGTGACCTAAGTCTTCCTACAGCTTTCTCTCATCAAAGTCACTTTTGTATGGCATTTAGACATGTCAGTGTTGATATTTGTCATGCAGACTCTGACACAACTATAAATTATTTCCACTTTTGCTTCGGTGGGGATTTTCAGATTTGAGCCCGCTGAAAAGAGCAGAAAGTGTGTCAAGCTGGATGTGTCCTGAATTCAACTGTGCAGAACTGTGATGCAATTACGTAGTTTGTGTACATTCTTTGACATTTATGGGTAAAACAGTGACACTTATTTCAGCTTACATTGGGAAAAAGTTACCAGCTTTCTAACACACATGCACACACACACACACACACACACACACACACACACACACACACACACACACACACACACAGATTAGATGAAACTAACACCTTGTTTCTTCTCCTGGAAGATGATGTTGCAGAGGCTGTGCTTGGCTGCTGGGTGAATCACTTAACAACAGACAACTACTTGGCTCTGTTAGATTTAAACGTCCCTTCCTAAAGTGATTTGCAAATGTAAGAGATGAATGAAATTCACATTCATTGTTACGTACAAAAATGCATCCCAAAGTGTAATAAAGCTAATATGAGCAAGACAAATGAAGTGGGCACCTTCCAAAGTTATTTTAATTCATAAAATATGAAATTAATATATGAAAATCAGTCTTTGTGTGAGGACGTCACTCAGTACCCCCCAAATACTACAAAAAACAACACATGCAGAATTGTGAACTATAAAGATTAACTAAAAAATAACTAAAAAACAATTTGTCCGACTGCTGAAACCACAGATTAGATTAATTTGAACTTTGAAGTCCAGAGTCTGAATTTGTACTTTCGTCACTCTCCACTTCCTCCTCTCTATCTTGGTGTCTCGTTGTGAGGAGTGACAACATCAGAGTCTAGATGGCAAACATCCACATAATAATTGATAATAATTGTACATGAGGTAGTTGACTGAAATGTGTTAAAAACTGTTTTGAATGATGTATCTATTCTTTGTTAAACTGGTGCCATCACCAGTTTATACTGTGTGCAGTATAAAATGGCCAGTAGGTGGATTATGATAGAGGGTTGGAAGTCGACGGTACCATTAGGGGCATTTTAAAACTACGACGTTCAAAGTGTTCATTAAGCTTCTAAATATATTTGTCAACACAATCTGACTAAAATTACATAATTATGCACTTTCATGAATGTTGTGCTCTACAACAAGTGTTAGACATTTGCTTTGTACATGTTTGCAGTCACTTGGCTGTTCTTGCAATTACGATGAGGAATGATTTTAGTGAAATTAACTGTTGTTCTTCTTTCTGGTTCACACTCTGCAGACTGATGTTCTGCTGGCAAACTACAGTGCAGCACATAAGATATATTAAGTTTTGACATGAAACGGTCTAGTTCTTAGAAGTACCATGACCTGGATGAATGAGATTCTTCACAGACAGGTAATGATCTAATGTCGATCTTATCTTGAGAAAATCAAAGGGTGATTTCTCTAAATTATTGCCATCTATTGGTTACTCTCATAAAGTTCAAGGTGGTAAAGATGCTGGACGTTGATAATGCTGTCTTGCATTTTTGTTCTTGGAACTTCTTGGATGGTTTCCAAACATGAATTTTGCTGAGTAATCTGTGTGTTGTGGACGAACTGATTCAGAATTTTGTCTAGAAAATGTTAAAATGTTTCCAGATGACTTGTTTATGGGTAGATATAGAAAAAAAAATATGTTTATTTATTTAATACTTTTTACATGTTTGCATTAATATGACACCTTATTACTGTATTTTTGCTTAAATTCTTAATGCATTACAGAAAACAACAACAACAACAACAACAACAAGACTTAAATTATATTTAATTTGGTGTTGTTATTTTTGGGTTTAGTAGTATTTGCAGCAGTGGCAATAATAGGCCTCAAACCCCCAAATAAGCTAAAGTTCCTTGAGGAACCTCAGACGGGTTGGAAATTGTGCTTGGAAGCATCCAAAATGGTTCCAGACCATCTAAAAAAAGGGTTTCTCAAGTAGATGTTATCATCGTTGGAAAACCACTAAAAACTGTTCCAGCTACATCTGCTTTGTCTTTTTAGATCCATTATCAAAGACTGACATGTTCAAAATCACAGGTTACTGCAGCAACATATGGACGATATTGTCAGCCATGTTTCTAAAAGTATGTTAGGATTGGAAATGTGCCAAAGGAAGAACCTCCAACCAGTTCTTAAAATCTTCAGTTTTAAATTGTGAAGGTAGATGTGTTCTTCAGGCATTGATAATGCTGCATTTACTCTGCCTGTGCATGTGTGCACACACACATACACACAGCATTCTATATTGAACATGAACTTGACTCCTACATGTCCACTGTTAAGATATCCACTGTCCTGTTTCACTGTCCTCTTAAGGGCTAGATGGAGGACATGGCACACATTTGGTGACAAACAAAGAATCTATGAAGCAGGTTATGTTATGAAGTGTCAAACCTGTTGAAGAAAACAAAACTTCACTGCAGCCGCCCCCGGCTTCTTCTGCAGACGGTAATCTAAGTCTCTGTGATTCTTCTTCATCTTCTGCCAATTATGAAAGCAGGAGCAGTGAGTATTCTATCGTAGGCTGGCAGACAACTTACAGCAACACTGCGGCGATGGCCGGGGACCCGGCACGCAAATTACAATTAACCACTAATCCTTAACAGACGAGTTCAAGATGGCAATTTAATTTGCCCTCAACTGTTTCTTTTCTTTTTCTCAAAATCTTTTTTCAGTTTCCCTCCCTGCAATCCCAGGTGCCAGACCAACTTTAAAGGAGTGAAGATATCAATAGTTTATTGGC
The DNA here is from genome assembly GCA_037975065.1 of Chaetodon trifasciatus. Taxonomy (NCBI): domain Eukaryota; kingdom Metazoa; phylum Chordata; class Actinopteri; order Chaetodontiformes; family Chaetodontidae; genus Chaetodon; species Chaetodon trifasciatus. Next base: position 4,553,417 of record JBBMOE010000044.1, read on the forward strand.
AGTGTGTATTAATTTAACAGGGGCAATAATATTTTTTCAGACACTTGGCGAGGAGCGGTTTTGAAGGATTTAAGGGGTTTTTATCCACTCCAGAGATTAGTAGGAAAAATAATGAATTTGTGAGCAAAAGTGGGAAAAGGCATTAATGAGAACTTCAGGAAGATAACTTGAGAAACAGATAAAAGGCCCTTGAGAATGCAGACTTTAATGTGTCATCATTGTGGAAGAGAGAACATGGCTTCCAAATGGAAAGAAACTTGTTCCACAAGTTTTCCTACAACGTTTTAACAGGAACTTGAAGGGTATGATATGTACTTCACTTGTTTGAACACAGCCATTTTAAATACAGGTACTAACACTCTTTTTGTGGTTTAAAAAGCTTTAGCTCTGTAGCAACTGTTGGATAGTAGCTTGCTACAGTAATGCTAATATATTTTTTAATAAAACGTAATGCATTACATTTGAGATTCAGTAGTTAGTTACTAATGCATGTAAGACTCTTTTACTGTGATACTATGGTGGTCAGGTTGTTTGCTGTCCTACCAGGAGTTGTAGGTTGATATTTTAGTATTCAGTTAAGAGAACTGTTTGGTACATGTTAACTTGCAACAGGAGCTGGCGGTGTAAGAAGGTAGCTACTTCAACAAAAAACAAGAATCATGCCTTTCAGTAGCTCTGAAATTATATCATGTTCATGTTGGGTCTTCTTGGCTGGCTAGTTAGCCACTCATAAGCCTACATGAAGGAATCACCTGGGTCCCCTCATCTATCCTCGACACATGCTGTGCTGCACAGTCCATGCTCTACCTGCCTTCATGTCAATGTGTCATCCCATTTAGTTGTATTCTTATCTGCTGTGTCTCCAAGCCACTATTGTCTACCATTGTCTACCCCTGCGTCTAGGTTTTATGCCTTCCAGTTATAATGCAAATCAGGAGAAAATGTTGTGGTAACACTGCCATTTCTGAATACATTCTACTGGTGTCTGAAAAACTCCAAACTTGACCAGAGATGTTCTTTCTTTAACTGACACAACTACACATTACATTTGCACAAACAAGGATGTTCTGTCATGTTGTGCATTCCATATTATCCTTAATACTGAATTTACACGATGAAGCATAGTGAGTGACTTTTCCTCTGAAAAATAGGCAAAAGCAAGTACAACCTGAGGGTTAGGCCCTGTCTCCTCCACTGTAACTCCTGTAACTAAGGAAAGCACCACCACCAACCAGAGTTTGTGCTTTATAAATTCTCTAAATATTATTTGACAAACCCACGTTTCTTTACTATATGCAGTACACAGATAACACTACAGTTAGCAAGTTCTTTTTTCATCTCCATGTGATGGCAGTGGCCTGTGGTTACTAGGCTGTTCTTTTTGCTTTCCACATGCTGTACCACGATACTGTGTCTTAATTTCTGGTGAGAATTAGCTTGATCATGTATGCTGGTAGATTTCAGCTGTCTCACCTGCAATAATTGTTATGCTCTTTCCTGGGTAGGCTTGACTATCAAAAATAAAAAAAGCACCAGAGAACATGAGTGTTGATATTTTCCTATTGAAAATAAGCTTTCCCAACACCTGCAGGCTATTAAAGGGATAGCTACCAAAAACAAACCATAATCGGTTGCAGAAAGAGTCTCCCCACGACATGATGTCATCAAACATTACCTAACAAAACCAGCTGCTTGTACACCTGACCTAGGAAAAGAAGTAGATGAGATATATATTATATACATATTATGCCACTCATGTGATCTCACACCACTATTAAACAAACAGTTTGATGCCTAAACAGATATCAGTACAAAATAGTCATTAAACCAGCTTCATAATATTTCTATCCGAATAAAACTGACAAACAAAACAGACAAAAATGTGGCTACTATGATTGTGTTACCATGCAAAAAGTCCAAAAGTGTGTTTCTTCCCTGAGAGCAGCCAGGAACAGCTGTTTGGGTTTATCCAACCCTCAGTCATCTGGAATTATGCTGCTTAATTCTCCAAGATGAGGGTTTGGAGAAAGGCTGCTAACAGCTTCCAACCTGCCATCGGGTTCTGAGGAAGCTGCTGGTGGTGAAAACATTGACCCAGGCCCTGGAAGAGGTGTTGGTAGAGGAGTGGAGAGAGGAAATGGCAGGAGAGATGGAGAAGGTGGTGGTTGCAGTTGTCCCTGCTGTGGTTGCTGTCTTGATGGTAACATCAACACAGCTCCTGTTTCAGCAACAGCTGATTGCTGTAGATGTTGTACCTGCTGAGAGACCATGCTCAGTAGATGAGCTTTCTTTGTTGGTAAAACACTTTCTTATGTCCATTTCCACAGAGAAATATGATTGCTTAAACTGAAACAAAGCTATTCAGACACTGGTTGAAATGAAGCATCACACAAACATCACAACTCTTAACGTAACTCAGATTGTTACACACAATTCAAAACCAGTCTAGAAGATCACCAACAGAAAGTGTACTGAGACCAAATTATCAGAAACAGAGCAAATTCTTTCAGACTGTCTTCCCACAGTAAAAACATGATGATCCATGCCCTAATGTTACAAGATTGAGTTGAATACAAAAGAAACATTTGAATAAAGCACACATATATCAAAAAACAACAAACACACACACACACACACACACACACACACACACACACACACACACATAAGTACATGTATGTATATGCTGATTTCTCCTAGTTGGGTCACATTCCAGTCTGGATGCTGCTGGCCCCAGGAACTCTGCAACAAAGTGGACATAATACACGCTCAATGCATTGTAGGAAGAGACTTCAGGGATGCCTGCATCACCTGGCTGGGCGAGGTAGTGTCAGATGCTGATGTTAGCCTCAAAAACTTCACTATCTTCAGGGTGAACAGAATGAGGGAGTCAGGTAAAGAAAGGTACCATAGAGTCTTAACAACAGGTGGTGTAACAACATTAAAATCCACTGTCAGATCATCCCCACTGTTGTGTGTAATTGCATTTTATAAGTGACTTGCTCAACACCTATTCTGAGTGTCCTAACTCTGACATTGCAGTTAGCGAAAATGTGAAAGTGAAACAAATTAAAAAAGAGGGTAAATTTCAATGTTCAGCGAATCAAATGTAAAATAATGAATCAAGCATTTTGACCTTAAAAGGACACTCCTTTGATAGAACTGGCAGTGATTTACAACATGTATTTTCATTGTAAACATCAAAATCAGATTCACTTTTTGAAAAGCACACCCAAAGCACTACTTAGATAGAACTTTCAAGATTGAAATGAGCACTGTTAATGAAATCTCGCCATCGACCATCATGTCCCCCAGAGATGTGCTCTTGTACATGAGCTGCCAGACTACCTAATATGCCATAATCCCCACCCTGCTCTATCCCTGGCATCTTACCCAACATACCAGAAGGCACCTGTGGACTTGCTGACCGAGGGTCCTGGAAGCCTGGAAGCCCATCCACTGACCCATTCCAAACTCACCCCTTTAACAGAGCCTTGGCACCAAAGGGATGGGGAGTAGTGGTGGTGGTTAGGGATGGTGGGGGCAAGACGGTGGGCGGCTTGTGGGTACAGAGCTAGAAGGCCTGGCGCTGACTGGAGTGCCCAGGCTTAGACAGGCAGGCCTGGGTGAACACGTCAGATTAATTTATGTGAAGCCTGGCCCTGTAGCCGACCCCGGGCTGGACTCCACCTGTCCTCCATCCAACCAGCCACTACAACCCCTCCTCCCTCCACTCCTCCCGGACTCAGTGTCCGCCAAATGCTGGAGGAAGCGGAGGAATAGGAGGAGGGGTGAAGGGGTGGGAGGTGAAGTCAGCAGCTCCAGGTCATTGATCATTATTGAGCTGTAGGCTGTAAGGAGGGAAAGAACATGGGAAGCAGGTAAGGGACAGAGAGAGAGAGAGAGAAAGAGAGAGAGAGAGAGAGAGAGAGAGAGAGAGAAGTGGATCTGGCCAGCCGGCCGTGATGAGTTGGTGGCCAGCTGAAGTGTTTGATGAACCACAAACCAAGAGCTGGCCGGAGGTTTTACGTGGACTCTCATAACATGAGCTCAGCTCAGAATATCCTTCAAGTTCCTGCTTAATAATGCAATCTTTTTACAAGTTGGGTGTTACTGTGGTAGCCATTTCCATCATTTCTATTAGTAATAATAACATTATAATCATTAAGTTAATTACTGAAATTTGTAAAAACTGCAACATCGCTAAAAGTCAAATAATCTTTAACAAACCTCTACGCTAGATCAGACTTATCTGGAAGAGAAAATGAAGACCGACTTCTGGCTTGAAACTTGACCTACCATAGTAACTGTGGTTTTTACTCATTATTCATATTTCAAGTGCCACTTAGTCTTATCTCCAAGTAAAGTGGTTTAGAGGGCATTTTTCACAAAAAGAACTTTCCTAGGGACCAAAAACCTTTTTCAGGAACTCATGAACGTAACCTGCTTTTTGAACAGCAAAAACCAGGAGGACAGGAGGGTATATGGGAGGATTTACAGAGATGAATGTTGGCACCAAGTTCCTCCTTTTTTGTCAGGTTTTAATTGCCACAGCATTTGTGTTGACTGATCAGCAACAGCCATCCCTGTAAACCCTGTTAAACTTTACAGCTGTGCACATGAGAGAATGAGAAAGACGGCAAATGGTGGTCAAGGGCGAGTGATAGAAAGTCTATAAGGCTATAAGATCATTTTGATTAACTGTTAGGTTGTTGACAGCCTTTCTGACTGTCTGACTATTCATGTTTGTTTGTAGTGACATTGCCATTTTGTCAGTTTTTAGCAATTGCTTTGGTGAGTACAATGTCATCATAACTGATTAAAATAATGGCCGAACCCAAAACTAAAAAAAAGTTGGAAGAAATCACAATCATCTTTTGAATTGATTCTGCTACTCAAACTCTTTCTCTCTTCTTAGTTTTCTCTCCTTCACTTTCCCCAGGAAGTTTATCCAATTAAGTCAGGATGGGAAGAGACAGTCCATGCTACTTCTCCCTGGGGTGTTGGGACCCCGCCCTCCCAGCGGGGGATGTGATTGGGTTGTCTGGGCATTCCAGCGGCGCACCCAAGTGGAAAGAGCCGAAATAGAGGGAATCATTGGTCATCGATACCCAATTATACAGTATGAGTAGAAGAGGCACCACTAGCTTTCAATGATGGCCCGGTCCTGGGGTATGTGGGCCCCTCTTTGCTTTATATTTGATGTTAAATTGTTTTGCTGTAGGATTTTGGTCAATGCAATTATGTCCAATGAGGATGAGCCACAAAATCATTCTCAGAGTCAAGCTGTGAGGTTCTTATTGAAGAACTGGATTCAATTTGTAGGCCGTGATTGCTGTACATTCACATGGTAATTTAAAGCCTTGGCACCATATAGACTATTCAGAAGAATTTGATAAGGGATATCTTCATGGATCTACGTGTGATCTCAATCTCAAGCATTAACTGACAGCAACTAACCTAAAATGTTAATGTTAATAGTATTCATAGATATAAATACTCTTTTGTCTTGTAGTATAATGAGGTATGAGGTCAACTGAGCAAATTCCATTTGAACTCATATTTTAAGTTGCAGGAATTTACCATCTTATTCATTTCAGGAGTATTTAGGCATCAGTTCAAACTCTTTTGGAGGTATTATTATTTTTGATCAGTAACACAACCTTGAATACAAAAAAAGTGTGAATGCTATGTAGAACATAAAAAAAAAGAATATTATTATTTGCTAATCCCTTTTGACATAATATCAAATGAGAACAGTACAAAGAAGATATATTTAATGTTTTACCTCGTCAACTTCATTGATTTTTGTAATGCCTGTTCTGAATTTGATGCCAGTTTCAGACACTTTTCAAACAAACTGGACAGGAGAAACAAAAGACTCGAAAATTGTGGATTGTCCCAAAATCACCTGTTTGGAACATTCCACAGGTAAACAGGTTAATTGGTAACAGGTGATAGTATCATGATTGGGTATTTAAGGAACACCCTTGAAAGGCTCACTCACATGCAAAGATGGAGGTTCAGCACTTTATAAACACATGACTGGAGAAAGGGATGAACCCACAGTGAATTATTACTAAGCACTACTCTGATCCCATTGCTCTCTTATTCCTAAATTCAAAATAATATACAGTAAGCAGTGTGTAGTGTGGTGTTTCATGTTAAACAGGTAATAAGATCTGTTTAAACAATGCAATGACTCAAAATGTCCTCTTGACAAAAAGTACACTGGTGCATATGCCTAAATGCACTCATAGAAAACCTACCTTAACTGGTGCTGTCAACACTGTCTTCACATGACAGTGCATTTGTAGTAAAGCACGTGTGGGAAATGATTAGTCATGATCACCTTCACTACTTTGCTGAATCAACAACCTTTGACTGAGTGAACGTAAGGCATACCTGAAAGCTAAAATATTTCAGCTGACAGCTGAAATACCCATCTTCTTCAGTTCTTCTTCTTTCATCCTGTTTTCTGTCCCTTGTAATCATTTGGTATGCATTTTAGTTTATGAATGCCACCTAATTAGCACTTGCTAACCATATGTTGTAAAATTATGAAAGTACTGCAATTTCACAGCAGTGATGAACACACAGTTTGTCCACAGCAGAAATGGATTATTACAAAGCTGCATCAGTCCCAACAGAGCGATGCATCTACTAGGTTGCTCGCAGTGTGTACATGCAGTGTGCTTTGCGACCTTTGTTGTACACATCTCTGATCTGCCACATACATTATTAAATATTGCATAAACTCCAGTATTGCAGGATGGTGAAAGTAAACTTCATTAGGGGTGGGGGTGACATGTACGGCCTCCAGGCTTCCACCGCAATAATTAACTCAGGGACTTTTTCCCTCAGCTCAAGTCTCTCTGATCCAGGTCGGTACTGACAACCTTACACCCCCCCGGGTCCTTCATCTGCCATATACAGGTCACAGACGGCGGCCTGGCACCCTGAGGTGTCCTGTAAATGTGCCTGTGGAGTGATGGGCGGGTGTATCTCGATGCCACATTCATTTGCACATCAAGAAGGCAGAGAAGGAAGCTTTGACCCAATTAACGCTGAGGAAAACAGATTAAATAAAGTCTGCTGCCTTACTCCTGGACATCCAGTGCAATTGCGTGTATGTATGAGTGTGTGTGTGTAAATGATGATAAGGTCGTGCAGGGGCCATAGGATGAAAGTAACACAGCTCTTAGCCAATCACAGAGGGCGTGGAGAGCAGAGGTAGCCTGGCTCAGAGGCAGTGTCACCAGGTGACGCTCACTCACACTGCTGTCAGTCTCCTTCAACTTGGCAGCTGAAAAGGAGTTCTACATGGTCCTGAAAATTAGATCTGAATGCAGCCTGTACTGTTGTATTGAAGACCCATTCAGATGGGTTAAGTCTTCAGTACAACGGCACAGACTGCATTTGGATCTCAGTTTTTATTTGATATTTGACATCTGAAGTCGACCTTAAAGGCTTTTTCAAGCCCCTTTCTTTGTAGGAGTTCAAAGTTGACCTCGGAAGCGGCAATTTACGAAACAATTAAACGTCAAGGTCCATTCTGGAGGTTTAAATCATCCCAGACGATCTACATTCACTGACTTCACTGACCAAAGGTTTTCTCATAAAAAACAAAACAAAACAAAAACAAAAACAAATCTGGTCACCACAGTATATTGATTGAATATTATACACTAGAGTACAGCTTCTTACAACTACAAGACACAACACTTACAGTGAGCCACTGCTCTGCTCTTAGTGGCAATGACAAATCCACAAATTGCAGCAAACTAAGAGATTGTAGCATAGTACCACTTCATAGCTGTGGCCATCAGTTCTGACAGTTATGATAAGATTGTACACAACAAAAGCATTTGCTGAGATCTGGGAACACATTGCTAAAAACAGAGGAGATCAGAGAGGTTATAAACAGTCTTTGAATTAGTTAAACCGCTTTGACCTTTAGTTTGTAACATATTGAGTGCGATTTTCCCTTATGTCCTGCTGGGCATTGTGTACATGACCCATATGAATACAGATTGTTTGCACAGTCAGTGAGAGAAGAGAGACATTTCTTGAAAAATGAGCATTTGAAAATAACCAAACATGAACCTGGACCAAGTCAGAAACTGTATGGCTTGGACTTGACAGAACAGCCTTAACCTGAAACCCCAGATTTTGTGGGAACCTTTTGGGTTCAGGTCGGGTAGAAGAACTCTAATGGAGTGAGACAGAGAGAGAGAAAGAGGGAGAATAAAGGGAAACAGTACAGAGAGATGTCGTGCTGAATGGGAAAATGAGAGTTCAAGAGAGCAGGAGGAAGGGAAAGCTAGAAAGAGAAAAGAAAGAAAGCAATAACAGAAGAAGAAAGGAAGAAAGAAGTTGACAGGGATGAAGGAGGGAGGGAGGAAGGAGGTGGAGTGATTTCTCTGGGCTCCATGCCTTGTTAGATCTATCATACCTTTAATTAATAGTGTTTTTAGGAAGACGTCTGAACTGTGTCATTTCCATTATTGAAAAACCCAACGCGATTAATGAATAATTTTCATTTTTGATCCATTATATCATGCTAGTTGATCTCCTCTTTTCCACGCTGCTGAGTGATAGCATCGTTTTCTGCCCCTCGATCAAATTTAATTTGGCCCCCTATTATATTACACTGTTGCGACTGAAGTGTCAATTTTTGTCAGGCAATTAGAAGCTATAAACTGTGAAGCTAAGTTTGATAGGCATTGTAATTGGATTGTTTCAGCAATAGCTTGAAACGCTTTTAGCTTTTCTTCATCTCTCGCTCTACCTGCCCTCCCCCCTAAAGTTCCCATCTGGTTGTGATTTTTGATAGGGTCTCGGCCTATATGTCGAACTTCAGAGCAAACAAAAGATAAGAGGTGAGAAGTGGGGGAGAGTTACTGGGGGTACACAGTGAGGAGTGCTTGCCTGTGCAGAAAGTCGGCCGTGGATTTGCGTGGATGTGAAATGTGCCATGTGGTTCCACTTTTCCTGCTGCTGTGGCAGGTATTTGTCTGTTTTGACCCTGTCCTCACCTCACCTTTCAAGACACCACATTAGAGAGGTTTTCAACTTTTGAGCTGACAGAGAAAGTGAGGAGGCTTGGAAATTTGAAACGTGATGGGGATGCAGTGGAAAATAAGAGTTGGCTGATGCAATTCTGACAGTCTGAGAGTTTTCCAGGGTAGCGCTGATATTCACTGGTGCTTTTCTTTTGTCTTTGGAAGAGGGTCGTAGCTATGCAGGTCTTGTAAAGCTTCAAATTCCCAGAAGCTGGATCAAGAACAGGATGGCTGAGTAAGGGATTACAATCTGCGGGTGTACACAAACACATGATTTATTTTAAAGAACCTGCAAACTTTTTTTTCAATCACCATCATACTGAGCTGATGGGTGTCAATCATCACAATTAGCCAGTCGTGGTCCAGTATGCAGCTAATGCCTCGATCAGACTGTACGATTTTTTGTCTTTAACAATGGTCACCGTGTCAGATCTAACGATCACAGTGCCAGAAACTCTGGCCATGTCTTGGTCGGGTGACCAGCAAGACTACACTTATGAACCTGATCAATCACGCATGAGTTTAGATGTCATCAGGGAGGCGGGTGAAGCAGCTGTCAATAAAACTGACAGGAACATTGTGTGTGATGCTGGCAGTCTTGTGTAGCGAAAAATAGAAAGAAAGAAAAAACGGCTGTGGATGCGCTATAAAAAAGCAAACGCAAAAGGTGGTGTAAACGGCCCATTTGGTCATTCTCTATACATCTACTGGGGGGCATCCAGATAACAATTACAACAGGTACAAGTTTCACATATAGTAATTTTATTTCCACAGATATTTATTCTACAAGGAGCAGGCTTGGCTATGTTGGCCACAAATAGGCTACATCAATGTTATATCTGGAATTAATTATGATAAACGTTGTCCCGCAATTATGACTGAGGATAATGTTATGACAGCACAGCCAGCTACTCGCCAAGCTGATGAAGTGCTTCTGATATGTATTTCTCACCAACATTTGTCTTTTTTGACTTGGTTATGGTACTCTCTCAAGGAAACATCAAGTGGGAAAGGGTACTGCTCAACGTACTTTTCCTCTCTTTTGTTTTCCCTCCTGACAGCAGCAACCTCAGCATTTCGCCTCCTCCTTGCCATAGTTACCTGACTGGACTCTGGAGAGAACACCTGATAATTCTCAGGAACATGTCGTAGGAGAAGTTACACTAGACGAGTCAAGACAAAAAAAGTATTAGTATAAGTACTGGGTTGTCAAGGGGCATCCTAGACGCTGCACAACAGGTCATTTAGCATGTCACACTCGGGTATGGACATCTGATTGTTGTTCACGATCAGCCATGATGCTGGTAATTGGTCAGCCACAACAAAATTGTCTCAAAATCGGGCTAGAATCGTGTAGTCTGATCCAAGCATTAGACTGTGTGATGCCTCTGGTACACGTACAGTAACACACACACAGATACAAAGAATAGGCAGTATGTGGTCTCTCATGAAGCTGTAGCTCTATGTGTGTTTGTGTTGTGCTGATTTACATCCTCTTTCCAAATGGTCATTTGGCGTGACGTAGCCCCCAGTATGCACACAAAGAGGTGATTCCAGTGTAGGAAATGAAAGAAATTGAGTCCAAATTAAGACAAAGCCAGTCTAACTTGCTTTATTTCATTCCCAAATTTAACCAGTACCATATTACTGGTTAGTAGACTTAAAAAAAGAAGTTGTTCTAGATTTGGGACTTAAAAGCTCACTTCACAGCACATTGAGCTCAGCAATGTCAAGGAGGCCTCTAACATTAACGTTAGCTAGCTAACATTTACTACCAACTTGCTAGCACTGTTAACTAACACGACTGTTCAAAGACATTTTAAAGTCTCTAATGTTAATGTTGCTCACTATAAGCAAATCAGTGATGCTTGTTTGTTTGGTGAATGTGAGCTGAATACTTTTTTACTTCACTTTAACAAAGTAGCGATTAGCTTTTAGCTGTCCATCTATGTTTAGGTGGGTGAGCCCTGCATGCTTTACAGAAGAGGTGAGTCGTCTTATTCACCTCCAAGTCTGACTACTTTCCATTTTGCAGGTGTTGAAGCAGCTATTTTCTTTGCTGTCTTATTTGGGTGGTGTTGTTGACGTATCAGGATTGGGTTGCTTTCTTCAGTAACAGCTGGAGCTTGTTCATTGCCGGTCCATCGCAGCAGCCAGCTTCACTCCAGGTGCAGGAATGCCTGCCCTCTGCCAGGCATTGTAACAGCAGCATAGTGTGAAGAACACTGTTTGTGTGACTGTGTGTTAGAGACAAGTAGGGAAATTAAATGAAATGAATGAAAATGAAATGATGGTTTAATGTAGGATTAGGATATTGGCATATATTGATAATATACTTTTTTTCTAAATCTCCGGAGCAATTTTTGCTCCTCGATCACGGATTTTAGGGGCCAATGCTGGTTTGTTCTTTTCCTGTTGTTTCATGAGGACAGAGAAGCTTTGCTTTTAGTTATTTTGTGACCAACCTTTAAAACAGTGTGACTTACCTTCATGTTGCTAAACTGCTGGCAAGACTGATCTGTATTGCAGTTGTGTGTCAGAGCCGGAAGTGACCTTCACTCTGTCTTTGTGTTTCTGTGGACATTAAAATGAGAAGACATTGGCTCTCAGCTCGTTATTGCTCTGCATCAGAGGACATTTGCATAAAGTTGAGCTTTTCAACTTTACCCTGTAGTGCCGCTTGGTGTCTTTAGAGTTTCTGAAGTTGCAATGTCAGATCCCATTCACAATGAATAGCAGCCTGTCATTGCCCCAACCTTTAATCTGTATGTGAATCTGTATGTGTGAGTGAACTTTTCAGTGAAGAAGGAGATATCATGTTTGTGGCAGATGAACATGATGTGCACATCTGTAGATTCTGGATTTTTCAGAGAGGGAGAGCAGATTTTAGTAGTAGAGTTAATTGAACTTTCTTTGAGTGGAAAAAATACACAATTTACTGTTCAAAGTATTTTTCCTGTCTTAAAATATTTGAGAATGAAATGAGGATTTTTAGTTTTTAGTGGTCTCAAGGTTGATTCTGGTAGTATTGGAGCCAACATAATTAAACTTTTGTTGTTTCTGGCTCAAAAAGATGTTCATTTTAAATGCAATGACATACAGGGACATACTGTTTTTTTGGGGGGGTTTTTTTCTCGTTTTTTTCCCCCAGCAGAATCATACCCATGGCCGTGAGGAGACATGGCTTTGAAATGGCATTTCATCATAATAATGATAAAAATGATAAACTTTGTATAGCACCTTTCATACAGGAATTGCAGCTTTTTTGCAGTCCTTCTTTGCAATCCAAACAAATCACATGCATCAAGTGAGTGCTTTATATAGAAAAGACATAGAATGGAAACAAGGATAATAAATTGATGCACAATAAAATGAAGAATAAAACCCACTTGATAATCATTGTGAAAGTAAGATTAAAGGATAAAAACAAAGACAACACATGACATGAAATGGAAAATAAAACCACAGAATACAATAATAAAAACGAAGTAAAAAATATTAAAATCAAGTAAAATACAGCAATTTAAAAGAAGTGCAGCAGTGCATAAAAACTAAAGTTTCAGGTCTGTATCAGTAAGTCATACCTAGTTAAAGGCTAAACTGAAGAGATACATTTTAGCTTTCTTTTTAAAGTATTCAGTGAGCTTGCTTCCATGATATCTATAGGTAGTGTTTGCGGCATAACTGACAAAGGCTGCATCTCCGATTTTCTTTCAGTTGTTGCTGGAAACCTCCAATAAACCAGCAGCGGATGATCGCAGTGTTCTTGAGGGCAAATAATAAAGGGATGGGATGTATATATTCAATTCACAGACTTCTTTTGTGGCTTTGTTAGGAGGGTCAGGTTGCATTGTATGAGTTTGCACTTGTGACCTCAGTATGTCTAAAATTCAGGCTATGGCCAAGGAAAAGAGTCAATGGTAACATGCATTTTCAACTCAACTCAGAGCTGTCTGGGTTCAGAGAAAAGAAAAAACAAATGGAGAGAAATAGAGGACTGACTGATGTACAGGTCATGAAGTTTTATTAATCTAAGAGTGAGTATATCACAATTCCTGACCCCATTAAAAAGCAATACGTTCATACAGTGTAGGAAAAACTTTTCCCTTCATGTAAAGCATAATTTGTGATGTAATTGTGTCATTTTACTCACCTTCTTGCTCTGTATTGACATAAAATCGCAGGGGGTGTGTCATGGTGAAACCATGCCTACTGCCTTTATTTCAGACACTTAATACTTTTCAAAAGCCTCAATCTTATTGTTTTTCCAACTTTGAGCATCCGCAACCACAGTGACAAATGGTCAGCGCAGTTGTCAGATGAAACACAGAGACAAACAGACAGACTGAGTGGGCTGACCAGCTGTTTCCCACCACACACACCGTCGTAGCTGTGTTCTGCAGATGCCTGTCTCTCCCAGCGGGAGCATTCCATTCAAAATGACAAACGCTTTGAGCTGCACTTTTTCGGCAGGAGATGCAGGTGTCTTTGTTTCCGATGCACTGGGGTTGGTGAAAGGTGCCTCCTTCACATATAATTACCTGCCGCCTCCTGGCACCCACTCTAAATGAGGTTTTCGGCGGGTAGTCCCGTTCGACAGATAATCTCGGTGACGCTGTGGGGTACAGGAAGGGACTGAAATTAGACATTTGCTAAGGATAATTCTAGTTTTATGGGTATGGGGTGGAAAGTAATGGGATTGACTCTGTATGGGCTACTTGTTTCCTCATGTGTTGAGTTTCTTGTTGACCTGCCATCAGTGAAGTGCCTTGCATAGCCACCCCATGCACTGGGTAGGAGTGTGACCTGTAGAAAACTGGGAATGTAGTGTCTTTGAATTTGCTGCTATTAAGAATTTTTAGAGGAATAGTCCAACATTTGGGGAAATATCCATATTCTCTGTCTATCTGACAGTGAGATGGGAAAATCAATATGTTTCTGTGTTAAGTGCAGAGCTAGAGTCATGACATTAGCCTAGCTCAGCATAAAGACTGGAAGGACGGAGAACCAGCTTGCGTGACTCTGTCCAATGGTCCAAAATACTGACCAGCACCTAGAAAGTTAACACAAAAACATACCATATTTAATTTCTTTGTTTTGAGATCCAGGTTGGCTGTTTCTCCTTGCTTCCAGTTGTTCTTACAGAATTGAGTTATGTTACATGAGTGGTTCAAGAACTTTCTGTACGATGATGATGTGATATTTTGTTTTTCATGGGTTTTGGCCATTGGGAACCATCTAATGCTGACAGGACATCCTAACCTGGTGATTACCATTTATAGCCAAGCTATACTCATGACCCTTCTTCAGAGGTTAAAGATAGATTCACAATAGTCTGTATTAAAATAACAATCAGGTATTCTGAAACGGGTTTTACTTGTTAGAATCTTTGCTTATTTTTATCTTCATGATGATGATTGTTATTATGTATTTTTAGTACAAAAATCCCCTTTTGTGTTTCCCCAAACAGTGTTTCAGTTTGGGAATTCTTGCACTGCAGTGTTGCAGGATATCCACTTGGTTTGACCACTTTCGATGGCTGAAGCCTCATGTTGCCTTTACATAAACTATGAATACATTTTTGACTGTAGATTTGTCCCCATCACTTACATTAAAAGCAAATGAGGAAGGTCTAGTATGAGCTGAAGGAGGGATCGCAGCCAGCAGAACCTGTTTCAGTGTTCAAATGGGTGCCTGGCTGTTGTTTTAGACAGACTTTAAACACAAGGAAAAGTAAAACTGTGAGAAACGGCCAAAAAACAAAACATGTTTTTCTTTTTCTTTCCTAAATTGTTAATCATCTTGCAAGCCCTTGTGGATTTTGCCCAAATCAAGAACCACTCTTCTAACCTGCAATTGAAACACTGAAGACCTGTCCCAGATCAACACAGTGTAGATATATGTACAGTAGTCAACCTACTTATTGAGCCGAACTTCACAGGTCCTCCAGTTGAAAGGCACCTGAAGGGTGGGTGGAAGTGGGTGGGGGGCAGATGTTTGATTGCAGTCTGAAGCGTGTGTATGTGTGTTTGTGTGTGCGTGTGTGTGTGTGTGTGAGAGAGAGAGAGACATGCTATTTTGTTCTGTCCCAACTCTCTGAGGAATGCCAACTACTCCCCCTCACCACCAACACCCCCCGTCGCTCCTGGCATCACCCGGGGTGACAAAGGCTCTACTGGCACCCTTGGGTGATGGTGGGTGGTGGTGGTGGCTGGGCTGGGGGTGGGGTGGGGGGGCTGTGTCACTCCTGTGTATACACAGAGGCAGGCACACGTAAACACTGGAACAAAATAGTTGGTTGGTTGAGTTTTAGACCCTGAGGCTGCCTGTGGAGACGAAGACCCTGTCGACATCTCAGGGGTATCGCACACACACACACACACACACACACACACACACACACACACACACACAC
>JBBMOE010000044.1:4569120-4605483 GCA_037975065.1 Chaetodon trifasciatus
CACACACACACACACACACACACACACACACACACACACACAGACAATGCAAATACTCACCTACATAAATGCCGCTAAATGAAAGAATATTCCACTCATATGTCATTAATAAGTTTGCATTTATTCAATATATGCAATCACTGAGTGATGCTGTCTGATAGTCACCTGTGCTTTTCAGAATCAAACAGGCCGGGTTTTGCATCTTCAATCTTCAGGCTCCATAATTACGTTGTCTCCGACAGTAAAGTGCAGTATTGGCTTTATTTCCCTAACAGGCAAAATATTCATTGACTTCATTTAATTTGAATGTAGCATAAATGCTTATTACGCCGCTGAATCACAACTAAATTAAAGCAAGCTAATTATGCTTAACAGGGCAAAAAAAAAAGTCAGCTGTATAATTGTAATTTTAGGTAGACCCATAATACAAATCACCTGCTTCTCAAACTTGTTTTCCCTAAACACACACTTTGTCTGACACACATTTGAATCACACACACACACGCGCGCACACACTTTATTTTTCTCAATGGTTTAGTCTAGTAGAGAAAGAAATATATGCTCCTGAGCGAGTGTGTGTGTGCGTGTGTGTGTGTGTGTGTGTGTGTGTGTGTGTGTGTGTGTGTGTGTGTGTGAACCTTCTTCATACCAGTGGAGGGCAGAATTACATTTCATAAATTAGAAGCAGCGAGTGTTGTTTAGAATGCAAGAGGAAGGAAGGAGGAAGCAAACAGCGGAGGGGAGGGGGGGTAAATGGTTTTCATCTGAATCTGATGGACCTCTTTCTTTCCTCTCCTCTCCCCCTTCTTTTACATCTTTTGTTTCTATCCTGTGGTTATGACAAACAGGCAGAAAATGCACAAACATTTTGTATTTTCATTTCTACAGTTGAAATGTTTTGACTATTTTTGAATTTCCACACTTTATAGTTTGTATAAACATATGCTGAACGAAAAGAAAAGTGTAACTTCTCTTTGACAAATTTGAGCCCCCAAGTCCCCCAATGTCACCTCCAATTCCCTGAGAAAAGGTCTTTAAACTGTTTTTCTTTTGTCATTTTCACACTTTTTTAATTCAGTTAAATGTTCATTTGGATTCTCTTTTTCAAATACATTAAAATTCTGATGACATTTCAATATATTGAGTCCAGAAATTCTCCAAACTGAAAGGAAGACACATGGTCGGCAACTTTTCCTTTGCTTTCGTCTGCTGTTTCTTTGTACATATATTTTTTGGGGAAAAGAAGAGTGCAACTAAGTCTCTCTGACTCAACTCCCCCTCCTCAGAAAGACTTGACCAGACATCAAAAAGAAAACATGTCAATTTTACATTAGATGTTTTTTTCAGACACACACACATACACACACGTGTGTATACGTAGTGAAATGTTAATTAAGATGTTCTTTACTGCTTGCAAGAAAGGTCTGCCGAAAAAATCCTTTAATTACTTATTGGACTCATAATAATACATTTTAAATACATTATAATGTGTTTACAAATCCTGGGAAAAACATGTAAAAAAAGAAGATTTATAATTTCACAATGTACATGATTTAAGACAGGTGACAGAAATACTGAGGTCATGAGTAATATGTCCCTTCCACCACTTCCACCACTTCAAAAAACCTTGACTAGATAATAAAAACAAGGTTAATAACATTTCATTTTCCACTATCTAGTGAACTGCTCATTTAGATTTTCTGTTTTCTGTACACCACCTAAATAAAATAAATCTAGTAAATAGATAACTTATTTACTGGACTAAACATTCACATTTAAATATGCTGCCTCTAAGAATATTGGTATTAGCCTATTATATTGCCACTGTGCAACACATGCTGGATGATTGAGCTACATTTATATTATGTACACAAGCTGACATTTTCCTGTGCGAAGCATTCCTACCCTTGAACATACAAAAGGATTTTAGAAATCCCGAGGTCATGACTCAGTTCCCCTGGTGCCACACCCACTCCCTTCATTTGCCCAGACACCAAAAAGAAAGTTTGTAAAAATGTTTTCAAAATCTATTTAAAAAATAAAAATAAATAATAAAAAAAAAAATCACATTTAAATGTTTAGATTTTCTTCTTTTGTCAACACTGCCTGTAATAAATGTCTGATGAAGAAATACTGAATATTTGCAGTATTTTTGCAGTATTTATTTTATTTTTATTTTGAAGTGGTAAAATATAAACTCCACCCTTCAGGTTTCTAAAACCCTCAATCAGAGAATAAGTAGGAACGGCTTGACCTCAGTGGCCCTTTTTGGTGGCCACAGTCATGACCTTGAATTGATGTAAAAACCATAAGCACAACAACAAAAATAAAAAATAAAACCATATTCACTTGATGAGGCCGCAAAAGTGTCTTTTCAACTACGTTTGTACAACTCATCACATCACATTTGTCCTAATCTATAAAAATTCTTATCTTTACATCTCGCCCTTTGTGATTTGTATGGATTTATTAGTAAAATCAGTAAGGAACAGTAACCTCATCAGGGCTCTTGATTAAAGGATGTTTTGACATCAGCATGCAGGGACAATCCTAAATAATGTACACCCTCGTATCAATACGTAAAGCAGAGCACGGTGAAATCTGTGCATTAGCATTAGCTCCGGGTGCTAGTAAATGAGATGCTATGAAAATACATTAGAAATAAGGTCATGCCTCATGCAGGATCTCCTGTGTGTGCAGCCTCCTGGGTGAATGTGTGATTAGCCTAATCCCAGTAGTCACAGCTCTGCTCCCCTGATGTGGATGGAAAGATTCAGATGGTGATACTCTGCCACTGAGAGAAGCCATGTTAGAGCTGCTGGCAAAAAAAAAAAAAAAAAAAAAAGCGCTTTCACCCCACTCCCGTCCTCCACAGAGCAGAGACAACGGCAGGAAGGCTTTCGTTCCAAAACGCTACAAATCAGTTCGGAGGGGAAAGGTAGCTGACGTTCATCAGTCAATCACAAGTGCTGATTTGTTGGCAGCAAAGAAAAAGCTGTGATTTGAATTTTGAAAAAGCACATATGTCAAAATGTCCATGTTGTTACATTTTCAAAATCATGTAAGGAAAAATCATTTCTCATATTTACCCCTTAAAATTAACACCTGACTGGCCTTCAGTACTCAAAAAAATCCCATTAGCTTTGAGTATAGAAACCAGAATTTTCTGTCAGATTTCAGTTTTAAATGTACATTTTCTTTGCGAGTGTGTGCTCTCTTGTTCCATCCTGACCATCTCTCCTCTTCACACCACACAAATTAACTATCAAGGTAAACAGAGAGGCCCCAAAAATTGAAATTTCAGCCCTTAAATTGTCTCTTTTCCCACATCCTCTCAGTCTCTTCCACTTTAACATGAAGCATTTTGGGTATTCAATCTGCATTGGTGACATCACCACTACCACAGGGGAGCTTCACCTCTTTATTCTTATTGGCTAATCTGGAAGCAAATAGCAGAGAAACACTCGGTTGCATGGTAATAAATAGAATATGCCAATCAAATTAAGAGCGCTGTGTCAGTTTGGACAGTGAGGAGAGTGATCTGCTGTAGGTGGAGAGCAGGCCTGGCCAGACCTCATTTTATAGGTCATTGGGCTCATTTGGAGGCAGGTTTCAATGGCCTGTGTGGCGGAAAAGCAACATGGCTGTGAATATTCAACCATAAATACAACACAGTTTCATGAAGGTAGCTGCACTGTCCGCTGTTGGCTTTGAGGAAATTGGGGATAAATAGTTTTCACTTTTATTTAAAGGTAAGATAAAAATGTAAAACACACAGCAGTTGGTATAATATGTGTCAGATCACACATTTTGTCATCTTTGCAGTGTCTCTGTCACTGGAGTCACAGAGCCACAACGGGCTGCAAGAGATATCTGAAGGGTCTCGAGATTATTGATGAAAAAGAAAACCAAAACCAAAAATCTTCTATGTGTCATGTCAGACTTGCATACCAACCAAATGTTTAACTAGCGACCAAGACTTCACCGGTGGATTGTTTTTGCTGTGTGTTTTTTTCTTTTTCTTATTTTTTGAAGTAATTTATGAAGTTGAGTCATTAAGGACAAATGTGATTTTCACATGGATGCATCTTGGTCTCAAGAGCAAATCTGGCTAATTTACTTTATATGCAATCACACCACCTGTAAAATGTGCTTTGCATTCATTATCAACTCACCAAAAAACAAATGATTGTATCTTTAGAAAAAGTTGAATTGCTGCACATTGTCAGCACAGTTTATAAGTGTTTCCATCTTGGGCGTTCACCAGGCACCAAATTCACAATATAAAACAACATCTTTATAGCAGAGCCACAGGCTGCAACAATCAGTCATATCCATCCAAATCTCAAACCAAGGACCAGTGTGCCGGATTCACAGGGATCTGTTGGCAGAATATGGCTAAAATGTAATATAATGTTCACAAGTATGTTTTCATCAGTGTATAATCACCTGAAAATAAGAACCAATGTGTTTTCCCAACCTTAGAATGAGTTCTTTATATCTGCAAAGGGAGAAGGTCTATGGTGTCTGCCATGTTGCACCATGTTCCTACAGTAGCCCAGAATGGACAAACCTAACACTGGCTTTAAAGAGGGCCTTTCTAATTTTTCTTTCTGTTTTTAGCATCCACTGTAGTTTCTACTACATGCCTGGAAGAGGAGGGTGAGGCAAGAGGTATTCAGTTAGTTGTAATCTGCAACCTCACCACTAGATGCCACTAAATCCTACACACTTGTCCTTTTGGGTGTCACTTGTAAAAGAGATTTTAATCTCAGTGTGACTTACGAGTTAAATAAAGGTCTTATATAAAACATCAACAATTGATTAAAAAAGAAATAGTGTCATTTGAAATATTCTGAGAAGAAAGGAACCCTGGGTAATAGTTTTGAACTTCTGAGTGAGTGATAATGTGTTGGAGGAGCACAGTTTACGAATTTGCTGCAGGGCAGGAAATTAGTGAAGACTCTCTCTTCTTCACTCAAGCCAGTTTCACCTCCGCACTAATCAGATTATGTAAGTGGGTTCAGCGAGTGGAGTGATGCCCTGTCCATTTACAGAAAACCTGTCGACCCTTCTTTGGACACGGCATGTCTGCAGATCAAAAGCTACCTGCTAATGAGACAGCAAGGACAGCAGAAATAATAGAGAGAACGTCTCGTCTGTATTCAGCTGTGACTTAGAAAGGCCTTCATAGCACCTGCTAGGCACTTTGTGTTCTTCTCTTATCTGTCACCACTGAATGGATGATGCCGTCGAGGCTTATTTATATGAATATGACAGCATATCTAAAGACAATGCCACCTGTCAAACAACAATTGAAGAACTGCCTCCTCAAACAAGAAGAGATTCCCTCCTAAATCCTTTGAACCGCTTCTTTATGAACCCAGCAGCCAGACAAACACTGATTTTTAGATTTTTATGACATCAGCAAAACTAAGTTAATTATTCGGAATAGAGCAGCTTTATCATTTCTGGTGCTTCTGCCGCGACGTTGATGGCGGCGAAGAGATGATACATGGTGCATCTCGGCGAACGTGATCCTCGCCACGGACGTATGATGACTAATCTCCAGTCTCCAACTGGCGTTGGCTCATTAGAAATGCGTTAAGCTCACCGGTTTGGTTTACTCCTTCAAAGGCAGGGGGAGGGAGGTTGTGTTGTTGCTCCAAGGCATGTGAAAAATAGCAGGAGTGACAGATGAGTTGTGGAACGTGGATGGAAGGAGACAGGCAGCAAAATGGAAAGGGAGGATCTGTAGTCCGGCTATTTTAATGGAGAACAGAGAAATGATTCTTCAGACTGACACTTCAAGTTGGTTTGTTAATTTATCTGAGCTGCTCAGACAAGTAGACATGAATAGAAACATTCAAGTGACATTCAGCCTGTGAAAAGCAGCTACACGTCCATTTTGACTTCTGGGGTGCGAAGGAGCAATGCAAACCTGCAAATCTGAATAAAACTAATGTTTAAAGTCCAGCAGAGCGAAACTGCATGTTTCTT
Source organism: Chaetodon trifasciatus (assembly GCA_037975065.1). Lineage (NCBI taxonomy): Eukaryota > Metazoa > Chordata > Actinopteri > Chaetodontiformes > Chaetodontidae > Chaetodon > Chaetodon trifasciatus. The sequence continues at coordinate 4,575,121 of JBBMOE010000044.1, forward strand.
CCACAGCGTATATCTGCTCTGCGTATCATATATGTTATGTCTTTTTGGTTTAACGACAGAGCGTTCATCATTCAGAACGCCACTTTTTCTGAAGTCGCAGACATTCTCTCCACATCAAAAAGTCTCATTCGAAATGTATTTGCATAAAACAGTAACCATCTTTGTTCTGGCTGAGAGCTGACAAGAAAACAGCTATAACACAAACACGAGAAGGGCCCACAGACTTTTTTAGTGAACGAACTTCATCTATGAGCATGTTCTGATCCTTTGTTCACCAAACCACCAAACAATCAGCCTGGAAAAATGTATCTTTAATGTCATTTTGCGGGCTAGCAAGCTAATGAGGCTGTCAGCCGAGGCACACCGAACAGCTTCAAAATGCACCCATACATCAACCTTGGATGTTAAACGCTTAATTCTGTGTTTAAGTCAAATGAGATGGATGGTAGAAATGGGAAAGAGTCCATGTTTTCAACTCGTTCACTCCATCAAGACAGTTGTATGACTGCAGAGTTTGCAATACATGAAGTTTAGGAAATTGGAAAATTGAAACACCTCGAACAATAGACAGTGACCACAATCGGGTACTTCCAGATTATTAAAACAACATGTTTTCAGGTTTCCTCTATAAGTACGCTCATGTTCATACACAGGTACGAACACATAGGTTCAACCCAAAATGTTAACAATTTAGCTTTTTTTGACACAAGGATTTTCCATATTTGTGCTTTCAAGTTTGGTGATATGACGTACTTCTCTGCACCAATCAGGATTTAGCAACATTTGAATACAAATGAGACAATGTGCGGGGTGGTTTGCTTATGTTGTGAGGTCAGTGTCAATCAAATCCAGTCAAAGCACACCCATACACTCAAGACGAAGCAGAATGGCTGCTTTTTTCAGTGATCTTCTTAAATAATACTTAAATAATGTTACTTTTTTAACTTCAACTTCATTTGGATTTTTCATTATTTAGTCATCACTATTTTATGCTAGAGTTTAGAGGCTCATCTCCATTTCATTTCAGTCGTAAAAGAAATTAACCAGACATTTGACATGATTCTTGAGTACGGAAAGCGATGAATTGGTGACTTTAAATGGACTTTAAGCAAAACAAAAGTCAAAATGACCCCAAAGCTGTGCAGGCAGACCTGAGGAGACAGGCCGCATCCTGTAGCACACTCAAGATACTTTTTCAACTTTCAGGAACATGTGTGAGCGGAGTGAAGCCGTGCAGCTCTCTTCCTGCTCAGATGACACTTGGTACAGGCCTTGAAGGAGTAGGCAGTCGTCAGCTTCAAACAAATAAAAAGACAAGAGGAGGCAGGGAGACAAGAAACAGGGCGGCGCGTGTGAACCCGAGTTCTGCCGACCTTTCATCGACGGGAGCGTATTCAGTGGGGACGCCGCCTTTCATAAGTGACACCTTGTGCTATCATAGCGGGGGCTGCGGCGCGTTTGAACGCCTCTTATCTGATGGCAAAAGAGGGGGAGAGGAAGCTCTCGCTGGGCTGCAGTGACGGTGGCGATGGGGATGTGTGTGTTGGGAGGGGCGGAGGAGAGCAGAGATGTGCCCACGATGTGGCAAAACTTCCTTCTTTGTTTACGGGGAGGTAATTGGGACACGAAGCCTGCCGGGCGAAGCCACCCGAGCTTCCCATTTTCTCTTTCTGTCATTCTCTCAGAGCGACTGTGGCAGCTGTGGCACGTCATGGCCGCCGCCGCCTCTCACCCCCATGGCTTCCTCTCTCTCTCTCTCATGATTTCCTGCTTCCTGTGTGGCTCCCTGCCTCGCCCACCCACCGGTGCCCATGGCCTGGCGGTGTCGGGGGCGTGGCCACCAGAGGGGAGACGGTTGAAGCGAGCAGGAAGACGCTGACAGGAAGGATGGCAGGCTGCCCTCCCCCTCTGTCCCCCACTTTCATCCCTTCCTCCTCCTCTTCCTCACCTCAGCTGCACAGACAGACGGTGAAAAAAGAAAGTAGCATATGTTTCCTTCTTTCGCTCTCACTTTCTTTGACTGTTTCTATCACAATGAAACTTTGCTGCAGAATTGAAGTATTGGTGAACGTTTGTAAAATCTGTTAAAAAAAAGACAAATTTAAATGTTTTTTTCTTACTCTAACTCCATTAATAACTGAATCCAAAAAACTTTCCAACTCCAACAGCAAGCAAAACTTTGCTTTCATTAAATGTAATTGCTTCACTTTCTGTTACAGATAAGTATCGATTTTCATTAACACGAATTAATTATGCCTTTAAAAATGCATTAAATATGCACCATACAAAACAAAGGTAGCAGCAGATGTTGGCTGCTCTGATTGCACATTCATCATACTGAAGCCACCTATGGAAGAATGCTTTTAACACTTTTTCACAGTGTAATTATCATCATACTTCGGAGTCCTCAATTGATTTAAATCACTTAAAGGAAAATTTCCTTCATAGCCGACAATTGGCTGTTGCTGTGTGCATGTGTGCAGCTCTATAGAGAAATGTAAGGAAACTATGGCGGATAAAGTCTCAAACACACGGAAGCGTCCACTCGACTGCTGTATGTGTGTGAGATGGGGGGGGATACCCCCCCAAATGAACAGCGTTGTAAGCAAGTCAACAAAGGCCAGATTTGAATAACAGTGCATGTGAGTTGAGGAAGTCACCAATTATTTCGGGCGTCTCCTTATTTAACATGTGAAGAAGAGTTGAATGCAACTCCTGCTTGCAGCAAACACACACCACGCAGGCACACACACTCGCTCCACATCACACTGATAATCCCAGCAGCCTTAAATAATTTATCAAGTGTGGATTTCCCTTAAAATAAATTACTTTGTTTTCGATTGACGCATATGTGAATAATGAGAGCAAAAAATAAAGCTGGAAAAACAGCAGATAAACAATCATCATCATAATCATCAAAAACCTTAATTTCATATTCATGTGTGTAGAAGATGAAACCATAATTTAAAAGGAGAAATCTGAACTTTAAGAGTGCCAGTAAGGTTGATCATTTGCATCAGAATGTGTAAAAAAAAAAAAAAAAATCATGACATCTCGAAATACAGGAAGCACAGCCCCCTGATGCACACACACACACACACACTCGCACAGCGCTTTATGGCTCTCTTCTTCAGCTATGTCTGCAGCTGATTGATTTAATTAGTTTAACATACATGTGCATAATTAATGCCACATATTAACAGCTCTAAATATATCTCAACACATCTTGAGCGCACAATTATTTTCCAGGCGCCCTGAAATAAATCACATAATACCAGTGTGCTCACAAAAAAAGCACAACATTTCTTAATATACTTGAAAACACTCCATTAAATATTAATAATTTACAGCAACACTTCTGAGGAAAATTCAACATTTACATCGCATGTAATAGGGCTGTTTTCAAACATATTTTTGGCAAAAATTTGCATATTACAACATAAAATCAACACTGATTAGAGCAGAGGACACCGAGTTAGGATCCAAAGAAATGTGATTTCACCCTTTTCCTCTCTTTTTTCTTATTGTCTCCTGAATGTAACAAGTGGGGTTGACATCACTCGATCGGGGATCGATCTGACCCTGCGTTCAGCGTGCTGTTTGCTGGAATGTAAAACTGGTTGGCTGCAAAGAGTTGCTGTTTCTCGTACACGCTCGCTGCCGACTGCAGGGTCAGTCGCTGTGCAAACTGTATCTCAAAACAACCTGTGAAGTCTCGATTCACCGCTTTCCACCCAGCTCTCGCCTTTCCTCACTCTTCCCTCTCCCTTCATTCTGTATTTAATGTTGCACAGCATCTCCCTAATTGATGGTATCTTCCCGAGTCACCAGGGTGCTATAGGCATTCATAGTTAATTATTAATGCCAAAAAAAGTATCAAACAACACTGATCTTTGTCTGAGACGGAAAGAGTGTGGAATCAGGGAAGCTGTCTGTCAGACAGCATTTTTTCTTTTCTTTTTTTTTCTTTGTCAAAGTAAAACACAAATAAGAGAACATGCACTTAGGAACTTAACCTCCTTTCCTGACTCCCCCGATCCTCGCCCAGAAATCAGAGAGAATTCAGCCAGCCGTGTTTTGTGGTGAGGATAAGCACCGTGGTTAAGGTTTTGCTGATTTTCATGTAATGACTGGCAGCCGTAACACCTGGCACTGTGAAATCTAGAAATTAGCACACTCCGGGGAAACAAATTGCTTTGTTGATGCAGAACGTTATAAAGAGGGAAAAAAACAACATCAGTTTGACATCGGCTGCAGATGCATTTGTATGCATGTTTTATTTTTCTGAACTTTTCGTCAAACTGAAATAACATACATAACTTGATGTGCTCTGTGTCCATGAAAGTTTTTGATTCTGACCAAACACTGCTGCTTTCTCTTTCTTCTACAAAGCAGAAGTTTGTATATAACTTCCAATCATACAAATTTAGTGGAAATTACAATTATCTCCATTCAAGTCAAGCCTTTCTGGCCTGCTTAGATCCCCTCAGTCGGTTCCATTCTGGTGTTAAACTGCTCTGTAGAATAATTGGGTTCATCCTTCAGTATTCTTCTTTTTACACTAGAATGTAATTACAACGAAAACTGTAAGGTATGCACTAAAACAACCACAACTGTGGACTTTTGGAGAATAAATTAAGAGATGCGTCTGTGAGTCGTATCTGCTGTTTGAACGACCCTGTGGACATAAGCAGAAAGTTCTTTGAAAAACATGTATCACCAAAATGTCGACTTTTCATAACATAAATGAAAACATGATTAGGTTGTACAAGGCTGAACTGTGCATGCTCAGTGTGCCCTGAGGATATATGAGGATATGTTCATCTCGATTCATTTTTAAAGGACAAAGAGGAAACTCAAACACTCGATCAACCAATGGTTTGTCTTGATGTTTGCAGGTTTTCAGATTAGTGACAATGTATATTTCAGGTGGCCCTATTAGATATTTAAATGATTTATTTTCCTTCAAAATTAGGATGATTTTCTCAGCTCATGAAGATCAATCATTAAATTAGTCTCAAATATTCAAAATGACCAGAATTTAGGATACTTGATTTTCATTAAACAGCGACACAAATATTTGGAGCTTGAGACGATGTACAAAGACTTTTGGAGCAGAAATACTGAGCTGATGAGTACAGAGGAGACATTTATTACATTTATTTATCAGAGGTATCTTCTGAGTACTTCCACCACTGGTCTTCAATGACAGCTATAAAGAATAAACAGAGACCATGTCCATAGCTGCCAAATCCCTGAAACCAGGGCCTCAGTATTGTTCTGACAGATTCAAAACATGAAAACCATTTGTGAAATGTCTGCAGGGTACACATGCATTGGTACAAAACTTAGCAAATCTATGCATGTCTTTGACCCTTTCCTCAGCGATGTCCGACGCAAGGAGCTGAGCCACTGCCACTCCTCCCAGTAGTCCTTTCCCTTCCAAGCCGAGCAGCGACGGAGGCATATTTTAGAGATCTCTCCCTCTCCGCTGAGGCATCTTCTTATCCTGTCAATCAGCAGCCCGCCTCCACCCCAGCTCTGCGCGGGGCTGAGCAGCTTGGCGGAGATGCAGGGTGATGATGAGAACTCGTCGCAGCCTAGCAGGGTTTCCTCCTCATCAAGCTCAGAACAAAGGGGGGCCCGGTCCGCTCGGCTGCTCTAAATACAGCCTGCAACATGCCCCAGCCAACTGCTTAACACACTCTGCTTTTATATGCAGACGTGAAAATAGAAGCGCGGATGCTGGAATCGGTCACAGGAAGGAGTTTCGTTGTGTTTGGATGTTGGATGAAGTGGTTTGACAAGAGTTACAGTACAGTGGATGTTTTCAAGCCTGCTGTATAATAAACATGTGAGGAAGTCAGAGGACGTGTGTCTTACTGAGTGAGTAAATGAACTGAAAGTGAATGTTGTCTGGCAGAGGAGGACACAGGCCAACAACAATGTGTCTGAAACCCATTTAAACATTTAAGTGAAGACTCTAACAAAAAATGACGGCAGCTGTTACCTTAAATACCTGCGTGAATATACAAAGAAGATTTCAGTATTAAACCTGTGTCCCATCATATACTGGAAGCCTGTTTGGGATCATGTTTTCCATTGGAGAAGTGACAAAATTCTGTATACTCAAACATGTCAGACTAAATTTGCCCAATTTTTGAGAGTGCTGTGATAGACACTATTGTCCCACAATACACCGAGGAAACCGAGAAGCTGTCACAATGGAAAAAACTCCTACCAAATTGTGGATGTTGGCAGGAAAAGCTCAGAAAAAAAAGTAGCAAATCAGTAGAAAAACATTTTGCTTTCTGTTTAGCTGTGCCTCAATTCCAGAGAATTCATCATACTTTTGTGGTTTTGTCTTACGGGGCAGATGAAATGTGCGCACAGACAAAACATGACGCTGCAGCTTTTGAGATCCACTGCCAGCTAAACTCCACAAAGAGAAAGAAAAATATTTTAAAGATTTAAAGCACATTCTCTTTTTTTAAAAAACCAAGATCTGTCTGATCACTATTTGCAATTTGATTTGAAGTTATATTTACAGGCATTTTTGTATTCAAAAGACTTGAACCTACTGGTGACTCAGACTGCTCAGGTGTGTTACCTGTAGCCAGTTTAGAATGAATGACTTACAGCCATGACTCTTTTACAGTGTAGAAAGCAATCACACCACCTGAAAGACTGAATAGCTTGCTTATTTACCTTGCTTTTCTCTTATTTTTCTTGTTTTCTATTGCTGCTGGTCTGAGAGTTACCAAACATTAGCTTGTTGTATGCCTACAATAACGAAGTGTTTTACGTCTTATGTCTCTTCCAGCCACCATTAATCAATGTCCATATGGGCATTTGAAATTTGTGCAATGGTGGACCTGACAAAATGACAACCTATCCTTTAACCAGCAAGCAGCTCATTCATGTCCTGTGTAGCATTGCACTGACAGTGTCCATCAAGAGCGCACTCAAAGTGTTTTTAGTCTGCTCGCTGTCTAAGTTTGCCACATTCTAATGTCAATACACTGCATATTCGAAATCTGCTTGATCAAATCCAAAAACTGATGTGGAGGCTCATGTAGTTCTGATTGTGCTACAGTGACTGTCTGCAAATGTTTTGTGCAGCTGACAAAATTTCACAACTAGGCGAATGTGGAAAAAAATCATTTAAGTTTCCATATGTAGCATGAAACCGTGACACGTGAGGTAAAATAACTGCAGTGTCATACCAGCGCTGCAGCTTCATAGTTGCCCATCAGAGCCAGTCTTGCATCATTTCCTCTTAGTACAAAACAATAAGGAGTGTTTTTTTTGTATGCTAACTTCAAAAACAACATACTATGATAAACATAGTACACAGTGTATATGTTAGTTTGTAGTATGCAGTTTTGAATGTCAACAAACTGTAAATGCATCACATATGAGGGGAAACCAGCAAGTAGCCAATTCACTACCTAACCCAATCAGATTGGACAAAAATGGACATTTGAAAATCTTGAATACAGTCATGCTATATAACATATGAAGTCAATATCAAGCTCATACAAATGAATTACAGATCATAATCCCACACTAATGACAAACCACCCTACAGCTGAACATGTCCTGTGCAATACATGCCAACGAACCTGAGTATGTAAATATATTCACACATACCGGTATTCAAAGAGAGAAGGGCACAAATACATAACAGCATGTTAATAGACGATGCAAGATGTGTGAGAAGTACGTTGGATATGATTTAGATTTTTTGTGAATATGAAGAAAAGTGGCTTAATGGCCATCAGTTTGACCAGTTAAGACAACCCTGCACTCACCAAAGTGATCGCTGAGATCTGGGAACGTGAGAACAATACACTGAAATCCCAACAGCACAATGTTGGTGGTGTTGGCACACTCCCAGATCATAGAGCGTCAGAGCATAACTGGCAACCCAGCTGCCAGAATAAATGTTGGTTTACGTACATTTCTGCAAACCCCAGTTATGCAGACACTTCACATTTCTTTATGTCCAAACTTTACATTTCTTCAGGCTTCAGTTTTGAATGTTATGTTGTGACAGCACTGCAGTCCAGATCTGGTTAGGGTGAGGCACATAAACCACTTGGTTAGTGTTAGGAAAAGATCATGTTTTGGTTTTAAGTATTTGTCACCACCAACACGGCTGGAAAATGTCTTGACGTCTCGTTAAAAACACCCGCTTTGATTGGCACAAATAAAGACCAATTAGTTGTCTTCTGCTTGCCATCATCCCCTCGACTTCCTGATGAGAAAAACTCAGCTCGTACACGTGTACCACTAATCTGAACTGATACCTGTTGTAGAAATGTTGCTATGATACATAACAAACATACAATTTTAAAGTATGCAGAAACATTTTCTTTGTATATAACAACTGGAAACAAAGTTGATGAGAGTGGTGAGAATAAACCAAAACAATAAAGCAGTGCCAGGAATGAAAAAGAGTGAGCTAAGATGGCCCGTGGAACCAGAGGTTGGGTTTATTACTGCGAGCAAAACCTTATATTGACCATCGTCATTTGATCCATTGTCAATAAAATATTTATGATTGCAGCTTTAATATTACATAGAAATGAATGGCCGTGAGCCTTATTCATGGCTTGTTCTCTGTTTTTGCCCCCCCCCCCCCCCCCCGCACCGTGGACAAGCTTCTCCGTACAACCAAACAGTTCAATTTAACATTTAAAACAGTTCTCCTGCACAGCAACAACAACACGTTCAAGTCCATCATCTCATCCTGTCTGTCCTGCTGCTAATGCAGGAGGGCGTTGCTAAACGGCCCAGCACAACTTTGGACATCACATCTGTTAAACTGTCAAAAAACATTCACACACACACACACACACACACACACACACACACACACACACACACACACACCTCTCTCCAGCCTAATTGCTGCCTCTCCTTGTTCTGTCCTGTCTGTTTCGCTCTGGGCTGGGGGGGGAGGGTTGGGGTGGTTGGGTGGGGGGGGGGCACCCTGCCTGGAACAGCCTTCACCTCTTCCTCCTCTCTCTCTCTTTGTATTTCTCTATGTGTCTCTCTCCAGGGCAGCATGTCGCCTCGCTTTACGTCTGTCCGACTAGCACTAGAGGAAAGAACGATCAAGTGTCGCACGCTAAACGGACATCTATGCTAATCTGGATACAAATGGAAGTCTGAAGAGAGGCGAGGCACTGGGTACTGCACACATGTCACATTGGCTGTGTTGATGATCTCCATTATGGCCTGCATGCTGCAGGGCTTGTTTCCATTTACATCACATTGATTTACATGAAACACATATACAGGTCACTTTTCTGTTTTCTGCTGTTAGTCCAGGAAGACAAGGGTTCAAAGCATAATTAGATTACATCTGTGCAATTCAAAACAAATCCAGTCACACACTGCCACAAACACTTAATATGGGCGCGGACATCATTTCTTATTTTCTTTCTTTGGCGTTCAAGTTTTTATTGATTTTAAAGCTTGGGATGTGAGTGTTGAAAGATGACATAACACAACCTTCATCCAAGACAAAAAAAAGTTCATAAGCAATAAAATGCCCCCTGACTCAAATCACTACACTCAGAGGTTGTGCTGCTACTGCCTTACTTGTTATGGTATGACCAGTAACTTTTGGTTGCTAATGTTAGCTAAGTTTAGGTACATATTGATTCATCACTGACATTACTGAGTCTGTTTTCTTGCAGCGGACACTTTGACTTGTCATCATTGATTCAGGCATGTGATCCTACAGAGGTCTGGTAAGCTCACGTCTTTTCTAAATCCATAGCCACAAATGTATTTCATTTCAAACTTGCAGTCTGCTTACCTGACTGCTCAGACAATATCTCGATTGGATTGGTAAGCATAACTTTATCTCAATGTCCATCCATCCAGTCTAGTCTATCGTCTTCCAATGTCCTATATTTGGCTAATTATCCAAATGTGAATAATAGCCCAGACATTTCTTAATGTCACATTATTACTGTTAGTCCCAGATGTGCTGAAAGACTGATATCATGTAAATTCTGAAGGTGTACCGGATTTGGTCATTTCTATTTTTTCTGACGTGACAAAATATTATGAATTCACAATCCTGATACTTTAAGCCTTGACCAATTCAGCAGAACAAATGCCCCTTTTCCTGCAACATTAAGTGGGCTGACTAACTGTTCTTTCATTGGTTAACACGCCAGGTACATTTTTTGCACAGATGGCAATTAAAATAGTTTGCTAAACCCATCAGTGAGGGTATTGCAAACAACCCTTTTATCACAATGGAAGACATCCCCCTCAGCTAAGCTGATACTGGATAAAAAAGAAAAAAAAAAAAAAAGCATGTGTTGTAAAAATGAAAAAAAAAAAAAAAAAGAGTGGAATGGTGAAGTTGGCCAGTGAAACGAGACAAGTAGCAAGAGTAAGTCTTATTTATATCTCTTTGTTGGAGCTCTTTCAAGGTGCTGGCAGATTGAAGAATCTTGTGGGCGGCAGAATCACAAAGCGAACGGCCTTAGTGTCATCTGCACATACCCACTGCCTCCATACATAGCATAGATTTTACTCAAGTTTCTCAAATCCTCCATATAGATGATGGCATTAATGGTGAAGAATTCACAGGTGGTCTTGATTTATAGATGAAAAATGTTAAATCTTTTATGATAAAATATAACAATTAGAGTAACTTCATCAGTGTGATTCTTTTGAAATTAATGTCATGGAAGTCTTCATTAAAATCTGTAGTCTAGGCAGGAGTTTGGAAATACTGTAATGAGGACATTAGTCTAAGAAGCTTCCTCCGTCCTCAAATCATTTTGAAAAAACATGAAAATTCCTCCAAATTCATAAGCAGTATAAAAACACCACTATCACCGATAAACTGGCACATCCCACAGGTGGATAAAACTGTTTCTGGATATATTTAAAGCTTATGGAGACCTGCCAGGATACATGAATCCAAGTGTGTCACATTATGTTTACAAGAACTCATTTACTATTAATACACCAGTGATGGATGTGTCAGAGGAGAAGTATAAAAGGAGAATTTAAATAAAGTGTGGCCAAAGTTTCTGTTTGGTCAGTTTACGGCTCATACTACACCTCAGTCTGTGAAAACGTATGTGATGCCTCATCAGGGTGATTTCCTCTACAAAGATTTATATCAACTCCTTTCTTACAAACTGGAGGTGTGGAGTTTAAAGATATGGACATTTACGAGGCAGACAGGGGCTACAAAAAGAAGCTTTCTTGGTGCATCATTGGACATGTAGCATTCCCATTTAAGGGACACAGAAGTCAGGGTAACTCTGCCTCTGCTGCTTTGATTTTCATCCATTCTGCTTTTAATCCGGTTCTAATGAGTTCTCCAACTTTATGGAAGCGCACTGTAAAATATCTGTAGTAGCCCTTTAATCTGAATATTTTTCCGTGTTCAACTGATTCAACAGTTCCTTCATAGAGTACACATACATGCATACTATACACATACTATTATGCATTGCTTGTAAAGATATCTGTTTTTGTAGATTTTTTAAAATAATTGAAAGTAAGGTTGGCACCAATGACTAACTAATGAATTAATTGTTTAGACTATATGATTTTGATTTCCCAGAGTCAAGACCGACATTTCAAATTGCTTGCTTTTTTTTCCCCAATAACAGTACAAAACCCCAAATATATTCAGCAAATTTACATATTTGAGAAGAAAAAAAAAACTGCTTGGCATTTTTGGTTGACAGATGATTCAAACCATTAATCAATTATCAAAATAGTCAATATATCCATCTTTTAAAAAGGCATGTGTAACTTACAGACATAAAAACCATGCATGCATTTCTCATCCACTTCAAGTAAAATACCAAAGACACAGTGAACTCTCAGCGGCAGATACAGTCCTGCATTTTGGAAGACTCTTCACTGCTGATGTGTTGTTGCAAATGTGCTGCAGAAAGTAGAATTTTGGATGAATGAGGACTCACTTCAAGCGCAGCTGATGTAAATCTCCTCATGTATCAAAGTCATGCATTTTCTTTGTCACCTGCCAATAAGACACTCTGCTGCTCGTGTCTACTGTATATTGTCACAGTACAATCCTCTGCCACATTTCTTAAAAAATACAATCTAAATCAATCGTCCATCCATCCATCTCTCCTATATCCTCCTTACAGTCTGCAGCCCTCCCATCTCACTAGGAAACCCATTACTCTCAGCACACGGTAACCCTGCGCGTGAGATGTACAATTAAAACCTTATTTCTGCTGAAGGAAATTAGATTTAATGAACGGCAGGCTGGGCAACAACAGATGGTTCGTCTTATTGGAGGCACAAAGATAGACTGGGTGTTTGAACGCCTTCAGATCAAATGCCAGTGGTTATCAATTAGGAGTGGAGGTAAGCTCCTGACAACATGAAACAGAGTGGAGGCCTCGCCGCCGTGGCCCTCACCTTCACTGCTGGGAAGGAGATGTTACGCTTACACTGTCGCTGGGAAGAGATGGAGCCTTTCCATATGCTGGTGTCAGAAATGCTGCACAAGCCCAGATGTTGCATAATGTCAAATGAGAAATTGTGGACTAATGAATAAAAAATGTGTTCCTGATGAACCCTACAATTATTTCCAATATAACCGCCAGGTACATGAGACTGGAACATGCTTTTTTACCGTTACAAACAGCCATCTCACTTCATATATAGAAAGGGAGTTGAAGAATTCCCTCATTTACTTACTATCCTAAATGTATTCTTAATCATACAAAAATTAAGAAAATAAGAATAATTAAAAAATGCAAAATTTTGAGTACTTTTGGGAGCGGCTACTTCCGTGCCGTCATTCTGCTTCAAAGAAAAAAGATAAATGATGATGCCATTAAAAGTGAACTAATTAAGGAAGGCTTCTTTTAAGAACTCATTAACTGCAACCTCATTTACATAATGATGCATATTAATTAAGTTTTAATGAATCTGAATTTCCAGCAAGCCGCATTTCTTTGGCTGTGGAACAAATTGAACAAATTATTTAAAAGTGTTCTTGAATCTACTTTTCACACCAAAGGGGAGAGAGAATGCAATCATTTGTAGAAAATCATATTTTTTTCCCCTCTCCCCAGCCTATGCCCATCTGTTAATTATTTTTAAATGTAATCATTTACCCTTTTGTTTCACTCCCTTCCAAACCGATTCGGGAGGTATGGGACTGCAGCTAAATGTTGCAGAGTGCGTAAAAGTCTGAAATGTGTGATTACGAGGCAGATGAAAGATTGTGTTTTCTCTTGTTTTCATGTGGGATGAGGAGCGCTCAACACTTCAGTGGACTGTCACTCACTAATGCGTTGTATGTGTACTGACTGTTCGAGCCATCTTGCTTTGGGGTCTGCATGTTTCCTGTCACCTACATACATTGATAGTGACGACTTAAACTGATACTCATTAATTGAAAGGTATCAGCAAATATAATGACAAAACATTAGCAGCTGAGATGTCAGAATATCTGGGAAAGCCTAAAAAAGGCCAGCAGCCTGCAAGCTGGAAACAGGAACTACTCTTTGTGTGATGGATTTTTGATGGATGGAAATTAGATCTGGTAAAACAGGACGCTCCATTACATACTAATGTAGAACAGTGGAGATATTGGGGTAGCAAGTGGAAGTCTTCTCAAAGTATTCTCAAAGTTGATGGCAGTAAAGAAAGCAGCTGTGCTTGTCCTGCATTAATGTTCGTTTGAATACTCTATCTAACAAGTTTTTGATCTTTTCTGTGAATGTAGTGAATGTCAGTAGACTGACAAATCTGCTGACATGTTCAGGCATGACGCCTCCATCATCTCCGTTTGTGTCCTCTGGAGTCTGATTTAAAGACTTTTGAGGACCTTATTCTAGAGTGTAAACTGGATTTTTTGGGTCTCAATCCACCAAATTCTGAGTCAAAACACTCTGGGTCTGTCCCATGGCAGAGTAAAAAAATCCTTAATCTACAGTCTCACTAACGTCATGCACTGGTCAGGTGGCTGCAACCAACCAGCAACCAGCCACCACAGCAGACAGGAGAGAAAAAGAAAGAATAAAAGAAGACAACAGAACAACCAGCATTATGCTCAAAGAAAAAAAAAGAAAAAAAAAGTAAAGAATATGGCATTTCTGGCTGAATGATGGTCTAATCCTCCAACTGAGCAAGTGAGCACACAGATTTATAGATAATAGCTACAAAAACATGCCGTGTACACAGAGTGAACACGCCCTAAGCGCTAAGGAAAGAAAAAAACAAAAAACAAAAAAAAAAACATCCTGAGGAAATTTATCATTAAAACTCTATAAAAGTCAAATAACACACAATCATTTCACACAATTCAATCATGAAATACGACTGTTTATGTCTTGATAAAATGACAAGCTGTGATAGGACGCTACAGGTGAGCATATTTAACTTCAAATGGAGAGATTAGTCACAACAGAATGTGTTGCTTTGCTAATCCTTTTTGACATATACTCAATAGAAAACAGTTCAAAGACAATATATTCATTGATTTACCTCATCAGCTTCATTGATTATTAGAATATCTGCTTATTCTGAATTTGATACAGCAACATGTTTCACACAAGTTGGGATGGGAGCAACAAAAACTGGGAAAGTTGTGGAATGCTCCAAAAACACCTGTTTGGAACATTCCACAGGTAAACAGGTACAGGTCTAAATGACTGCATTTTGTTTTTATTGACGTTTTACACAGCGCCCAACTATTTTTGGATTGCGGTTGTCCAGTCAACATAACAAAATAGCCAATGCAATCATACATAAAATGCAGAGTGATCAAGGCCATCCAGATACAGTTGCTAGCCCCTCCAAGAGAACACCCCCCCCCCGTCACGTCACATATGCATAATAAGCTTCTCGGGAGCTGCCCACTCTCCACTGAATACCTACATCTGCACACACAGCATGAAGGCCATGGTGTAAATTTACATTCAAGCCAATGTAAGGCATGGAAGTTTTTTTTTTTTTTCGTTGAAAAAATATATAATTTTGATTAACAGAGTTGTTCAAGGTTGAATGAATGCCTCCACATCTAAATAATACTTAAGAAGTACTTGAGTAAATACACTTAGTTACTTTCTGACACTGGCTGTTTAGCCTTTATAGTGTACAAAAACTACCAAAAAAAAAAAAAAAACACACTTGAGGTCATCCACTATACGACATTTTTAGTAGTTTAAAGATTGTGTAAAAAGGATGCCCACATGTCCTTTCATTCTGTATATGATGTGTGATATTTGCATGTTTTTGGTCACATAAGATGCATCTTTGCCTGATTGTTATGGTTTTGTTTTACATAAACATTGAATATTTTATTGGTTTTAGGTTTGTCATTTATTTTAGTGGTTGTCTTTATATATCGTCTATTTTAAACTGATGTCTCTTGATTGTGAGTAGCTATTTTACAGACAGAGACATGCAGGCAATGTAATGACACCTAAGACCATTGATGGAATTAAAAGTATGGCTCTAATTTCAATGTTGATCCCACTGTAAATCATTAAAGACACTTCCTCTGTGTGCATTTTCTTTCCCATTATGTAGATTAAAGTTCATCCCACCATTGTTAATCTGTTTGTGGTGATTCAGATAAACACCACTCAAACATTTTGTAGCCATATTAAGCAGTAGACTGTATCTCTCTTACTATTATCACTGATAGTGTGAACAGCTGCTGCTCTTTGTAATGTTCATGTGGTGTGTTTTCAGGCAGAAAAGGCAGAAAAAAAAAACAGCCTTGTTTTCCAGAGACGCAGGCACACACACACACACACACACACACACACACACACACACACACACACCTGTTCGGCAGGTAAGTTTGGGAATAGGTTAGAGCTCTGGAGATGGGATGAGGACTCAGGGTCCTTCACGGATAGAGGCCGGCGCCACGGGAGGACGCTTGAACCAATAGCAGCGTAACACAAACAGCGCACTTCCTGCACTGGCCGTCCCAGAGGATGTTTGGTGGAGAAGTCTCTGAGGGTTTAGAACCCACCCACTTGCCTCCTCTCCTGCTTCCCTGTGGTGAGCTGGAGGCCTCAATAGAAAAAAAAAGAAATTGTCGATGGCGTTGGCTGGGTACTTCTGACAGCGAGTGCCTACCTCGGGGGAGGTCAGAAGTCAGCGATTCATACGAGACAAGCTGGCAATGCAGTGTAACCGAAAATGGAAAGCAGATGTTCGTTAATTAGGGGAAATGTGACTGACAAGACTTGAGCGTCGAGGTACATGAGCTCGCCCGCCATCCAGCAGCTGTTGTTACCCAACTTCATTGTCAGTCTCGTACACAAGTCACAGCTTCCCCGCTGAGCTGGGCCCAGACGCCCAGCACCCACAATTATCAAAATAGAATTAAGCTTGATTAAATCGAGCAGATTTTCTCCTGAATATTTTTGGTGTTTTTGTCAGAGTGTGCTTTTGTGTGAATGAGCAGCTTTACTCACACCACCTTCTTCCTCTTTGGCTGCCTCCTCCCCCTTTTCCGCTCCTCTTTTTCTTCATTCCCAGCTGCGTGAAAGTGCTGCTAAAGACAGACCTACACTGATTAAAAAAAAAAAAAAAAAAAGATTTGTCATTTGGGGAAATCATACATTTCCCTGGATCGCTTTCCTGTCTGATAAAAAAGTATGCCCGCAAAATTGCTCATATGTAATTGTTGAATGGGGAAGCTCATCTGCATTTTATTCCAGCTTCAGTGTTTGTTGAAGTCCTTTTTCAGAGAATAATTCTTAAAATGTACACTACATGGTGTAGACGCTGAGAGTCCTGTGAAGTGGATATTGTGAGACCTTAGTGGAGAGAAGGTTTTCACTGATGTGAGTGGGTATGGCCTCCATCTACCACATATGTGTACATGTGTTTCTAATAAACCAGAAAATGCACATAGGACACACACACACACCTCTGGTCAACAACATAATCCTGTGAAATTGATGAATGGCTGCACATTAGGCCCATTCAAACAACAGATGTTGATTCACTTCACATGAGCATTATCAGATCATTTGTGTCAGGCAGCAGAATATGAATGACACAGATTATCTCAGATTTGGGGCCTCTGTTGGCAAACCCCACCATCCTCCAGGCCTCTAGGTAACATTCCTGATTATTGCAAATGTGTGTGTGCATGTGTCAAAAGGTGCCATTATGTCTGCATGTGTGAAGGATGATGTTTCTGCAGAAGGACATGGAAGCCCCTTTGGACCTGAAGAACGGAGCCTGATGGGAAGCAGAATGGGGCCCGTGCACTGTTATTTATGCAGAGCGAGCTCGCGGGTGACCACTCAACCTCTGGTGGCCATGTTGGAGGCCCTAAGCTCTTGGGCAACAGTGGCTGTGAACAGCTGTTGCGTCTCTAAACGTACAGCTTGGCGGTCTCAACAGAACTGAATAGACTGTTAATTCCTGCACTGTTTTTGAATCTAAACTGATAATTTCACTGTGGTTATTAATGATATTTATTTTTTGTTTGTCATCCCATTGGATAGTTTACTGCAGTTGCAGGTATGCTAACCGACACTATATTGCTTTTATCTATCTAATATAACTATTAGCTATGGAGATGATGGTTCAGTGAATCAATTGCAAGACCACACAGCACCACTTCTATCAGTTATGATAAGAATGTACTCGCTAAAGTGATTGATGAGATGTGGAAATACTGTTAGATCACTAAATATAATAATATTAAATATATAATATTTAGGTGGCACGGTGGAACGGTGGTAACACTGTTGCCTCACAGCTAGAAGGTCCCGGGTTTGATTCTCGCTGTGGGCGCAGGGGGCGTGTCCTCCACCATGCCTTCGGTGCCTGCTGCTCGAGGAAAAAGGGGCCTTTCTGTGTGGAGTTTGCATGTTCTCCACGTGTTCATCTGTGGTATCCTCCATAAAATATACCCCTACTAAAAACATGCAAGAAGATCACCACCTGACCAATGGTGTCCCCAGCCGCCGCTGTCGGCTGGCAGCCCACCGCTCCTGGTCTGCTGCGAAGGAAGGATGGACCAAGGATGGGTTAAACGCGGAGAAAATAATTTCACGGGAAGCATGGAGTGTAGTGTGCTAACTAACTCTGTGTGATGTGATAATAAAAGTACAAAAAAAATAAATAAATATGGGGCCAGTCCCTTGATCCCTTCAGCCGATGACACCCAGCTGTACCTCAGGACTGATTCAACTGGTTTGTCACCATTAATACCACTCTCAACACTCACTACCTGCCTGGAGGAGATAAAGGCGTGGATGAGTCATAACTTCCTCCATCTCAACTGCTCTAAATCTGAAGCATCCCCCACCAGGTCCAATCATCCTCCATAACCACCATCACCTTTTCTGGACAAAATATCCCCATTTCATCTGCTGTCACCAACCTCGGTGTGAGACTGGACCCTCACCTAACCCATGAGAACCACATCAAACATCTGTGTAAATCCTGCTTCTTCCACGGAACATTGCCAGACTCCGCCCCTCCCTCACCGTATCTGATGCTGAGAAGCTCATCCACACCTTGTGGAACTCCATGCCCAGTCACCTCAGGACCCCACAGACCGTGGATGCTTTTAAAAAACACTTAGAGACCTTTCTCTTTAAAGAGGCTTTTAATATACTTTAAGTACTTTTTTATGTTTTTACTGTAATGTGTACTGTAGCACTTTGAGATTTGTAGAAATAAAAAGTACATTATAAATGAAATGTATTATTATTATTATTATTATTATTATTATTATTCATCTGAGGGGGCTTGTGGTGATGTAGCACTTGAGGGGGCATCAAGGAGTGGAGGTGTCTACCCCTAAAGGGCAGGCTTCCTGCTGATGGTCTGGGAGCAGCTCTAAAGGGACAGTGATGTTGTACCCACAATGGGCCAGGTCCCTCCTAAGTGTGTGGGAGGGACCCCAAAGCTGGACTGCCATCACAGTCTAATTGTCCAATAAGGAAATTAATACAAAAACAGACATGAAACTGATCCTCAACCTGGTCTACTCAACAACCTTCTGGTTCAACAGAGGCAGTGAAAAGTGCGCCCAAGAGACGCAGAAACGTGCCCCACCAAAGACTGCATTGACACTCTCTCTCCCATCCATTTTTGTGATCACCCTCTTCTTCCAACTGTGTCTGTGTCCAGTAGCCTCAATAAAAATCACAACTGAAGTATAATGTATGAGTGATGTGTACATGGCCTTTGAGTAATACATAAATAAACTGTGATAAAGTGCTGAATTTCTATGTGCTTTTGTGTTTTCATTTCTATAATGCAGGGATGTTCACAGCATTTCACTTTCAACCAGGTATCTGAATCTGACCACCTGACTGCAGTGACTTTTTTAAAGCAAATGGTTGCCTGGTGGTGATTTTAGGATTCACTGTTTGCAGCCTTGTCTAAATGTAAGAGGTATGTGGACAGTGATAAGGGTGGTGGGATGGCCCAGGGTGGGGTGTTGGATAATTTCCATCATTTTCAAATCCCAATGTTGTGGTGTAGTCTTCAGAATCAGTGACTTTGTACTACAAAGCCTCTGCAAACTGGGGAAATGTATATAAATTCAGTGAACCTTGTGAAGGTTAACTATGGAGCCAAGATTGGATGCCACTGGTATATGGATAAATATGAGAATGACTGGCTTATGAAACCGTAGGAGAAAAGCAAAAACACATGATTTAACACAAATTAAAAACATGTTAAGTCCTCAAAACATGAATTGCATAGACCATTGCCAATGTTTAACAGCACAAAGACATTCACCTGAAACTTCTTGGCTAATCCCTGCCCTTAAGTCCTCAATTTATCGTGATATTCATCAAGCTGAATATGAGCAAATGTCATTTGCATCAAACTGTTACATCATTGCTCCCACTTTTGTTTGGGTCAAAGCTGATCTTGTTTACTCCACACACAGCAGACTTTCCCAGGACGCAGAGTCTTGTACTGCTCAGTTAAACCATGTCTTCACAGCTGTAGTGAATGAAAGCCTGGCAGGAGTTATTTTTATTCTCTTTACCAAACCAAAGTGAAGGAAGAACAACCCTCTCCCGACTCCTACAACAAGCAGCGTCCCCGGAGGGCTACAACCGAGGCAGCAAAACAAAGAGGAATATTTCAAAAAACGTTGCGATGAGAATAACTCAGAAATTTGAAAGCACGTCGGACTCCAAAGGTAAAGTGTTGCACTAGCAGCCACCGAGGTGCCGTAATTAGGTCAGGTGAGACACAGGGAAAAAGTTAAACTTTGTGGACCTCTTTATTTTTTTAGTCCCTTTCCCCAAGTTTCTCCTGTGCCATCTGCCAATATAGAGAGGCCCTGTCCTTACTTACTGTAGCGTCTTACCATACAATCATGCTGGGGACACATGACTTTAAAAAGAAAAAGCTCCTGAAAAAACCTTCAGAGTAATCCAGAATCCTTGATAAGGTAGCCGATTATTACTTCCTTTAAGGAACTACTCATTGTCTGCATGCTTGTTCACTTTTCTTGGCAGCAGAGCAAGCTGAAAATACAGCATTGCCATGGCGAATGGTGGCCAAGTTCTTTCTCAACCACACCCAGAATGTGCATGTCCAGTCAAATCTACTCTCCCCCAAGTGCCTCCACCCTTCTACTGACAAAAACAAGTGGCTGAGGTCTAGTATGCCACTATTCAATAGCAGGTCTATCATTTTATTTGAATCCCATGATATACTCTTAGCTGCTATGCAGCCATGATATTTAGTGTGTTTGTTATTCTCTTCCTCCCTTTAGCAACAAAGGCCACGTACAAGCTGGAACAGGTGCTAATGAACAGGCGTGTTCTTGATGATGTGAAAAATCTGACTTGGAGGGGTTCCTCAGTGTGACTCTCATTCACAATAAAAAATGTGGCTTTCTTGTACTTAAGGATGCTCTGCTAGTAAATTGTATAGCAATCATAATGTCAATATAGTGTAGTAACAGGCTCCAGAGTGCTACTAATGACTGGAGTTCTTGCATGTATATATTTTGTAATCATGCAAGAAAACTAAAAACAATTTTGGGTACAAAGTTAATTTTTTTATCATTCTGCAGCACAGGGTTGCATAATGAAATGGTCGTTGTAGTCCCATTATGCTACTCACAAAATAACATACAGTCATGAAAAGAGACTTTTTACAGTGGAGTGCACTAAATGAATGGTATATACAGACAAATAAAAGTACGTGGTAAAATGACAAAATATCTTTTATTCCTTTATTTACTGGTGGCCTAACTTTTTTGGTGAGGCTATATTGCTAACTTGCATAGAAGTTAAAATTCTGTTGCATCCTGAGAGGAATGAGGCAGACTCTCAAAAATGTATGGCTGTACAAGTCCAATAAAGCTGCTAGACGGAGCATCCATTTTTCAGCCATACTTGTATTTAACACTTTAAAGGGGCTGCATCTTTCTCGTGATTGGCTGTGGTTTAAGCATTTTCAGCTGACACGCCCCTAGAATTTCAGAGCAGAGTAGTACTGTTCTGCTCTGAAATGCTAGGGCATAAAATATTGCTTATTTTTCACTATTTTGAAACATTATTTTAAATACTTAGGTGGGTGGCAAATAATACGTTTTTCTTTCGTCAGGCCTTCACACAGACTTTAAGCCCATGACTATTATTTGAGACTTAATTGGACAATAATCGAATATTGGCTTGTATTTGAGAATTTCAGTAGATAAAATTTGAAACCATCCATGTTAATAATTATCAAATGTGGGCAGATCCTCATGGGATATAAGCTATATGCCTATGATTTGTATCACATCAGAGTCATTTTGCATTTGCTGTTATAAAAAAAAAAAAGTGTGGTTATGAATTCATATAAATCACCACAAAATACACAATATTCTCTGTGCAAGAACTTATTTTAGATTGTAGAGCAATCTTTAGAACGTATCAATAGATTTCAGTGATTGTCTTACGTTCGTCTGTAGAGTACAGGCGGGAGTATGGGCTCAGTTCTAACACATGGTTACCGTTGTGAAACATTCAGGTTAGGTTTAGGCACCAAAACTACTTGGTTAGGTTTAAGAAAAGACCATTGATTTTTGGTTTTACGTGGGACACAAACTGTGGTCTACTGAGCAAAAGGTCCAATGTATGAGCCACCCCTCTAAGGACTTAGGATATGGCTGATATGTTGCATGATAGAAAATGCATAGTTATCATTTTGTGTTTTTTGTTGTATGCTGTGTATATTTAATTAGAATTTATTTTCTACTTTACTTTTATTGTTATCTTGTCTTGTTTTTGTGCTAATTTATTGTTCTTTCCTGTGCCGAACATCAGGAAACCTGCTGGAAATCAATACAGAATTGAGTTAGACCAGCTGATAGTGTTCTTCAT
The DNA here is from genome assembly GCA_037975065.1 of Chaetodon trifasciatus. Lineage (NCBI taxonomy): Eukaryota > Metazoa > Chordata > Actinopteri > Chaetodontiformes > Chaetodontidae > Chaetodon > Chaetodon trifasciatus. The sequence goes on from JBBMOE010000044.1 coordinate 4,597,488, forward strand.
TATTGTGCCTTTTTTTTCCCAACAAAGAACCTTTCCTTGCCTCTCCACTCACTCACCTCATCATAAAGTCGCCTCTTATTGGCTCATGTTACGAGATTGTTTCAGCTAGTCATTGGTCCCTGATCAACAATGTCTGCTGCATCCTCTGGCGTGAAGCAGCCATCTTGCTGGCTTCAACGATGACAGCGCAGTCGACTTTTTAAGTGTCAGAGGGTGCTGGCTATCTTTCCAATTGCCCTTTGGGGCTAAGTGCAGCATCAGGCATGTGCTTGGCCTCATTATCCTGGACACGATAGGATCAGACCACAGAGCAGCTGGATGGACGTCACATGACTCTCCGTCCACACCTCGGCCATCTCTTTAGCCCCCAGAGCGCGCTGTGAAGTGTCAGGTCACCACTGGTCATTTGTGAAGAAGCGTCCTCAGTGGGAAAGAGCGAGGCGGTTAGTAGGGGAGGGGGTGTCCAGTCTTCACAGTCAGGCAGCTGGACACAACACAATGATTACACTCCCAGGCAATGCCCCCACACCCCGACCAGACAGGCCTGGCTGTAATGGGACTAATTGGGCTGGACACCACAGAGGAACAGCAGCATATCTTCTATGACATGACCCCCGCATACCCATTCAACATCTGCAAAGTATGAAAATGCTGTCGCTTAATTAACAACAAGGGCTGACCAATCAGGACAGCTCGTTTACAGACCAGACAGTAATGGTGTCATGTCTCAGACAGCTAATCACAACTGCTGTGTGTGTGTGTGTGTGTGTGTGTGTGTGTGTGTGTGTGTGTGTGTGGATGGTGATGTTATTTCTCCTGACTATCCTAAAGCAGGACGGAGGCTGACCTTAATTGCAGTAATTTAGTTAGTAGCCATACTGTCTGACTCGGTAGCCGGACCGTGGCCATCAGTCACCCACATCGTTTGTCCTCCAATCAAACGGCTGCTCTCATTACGCCGCCCAGGGCCAAAATAAGGGGAACTAATGAACATGGCCAGATAAACACTTTCATTAAGTAATCAAAACAGACTAACAGTCTGAGCATCCATACAGTGTCCAGATGATCAGGCCTCATGACAGGAACACAAAGACTTGATCGGCCGGCATCTAGGCCAGCTGAAGCAACAAAGATAACCAGATCCAGTCAAGTGGCCGCCCGCCACTGTATGGTAAAGCTGGAGATAATATGTGTCTGTATGAAATGTGATACATACACAGTTTAGTAGTCACAATTAGTGCTGTTCAGCCCATGAAAACAAACTTGAGGTATGGAGTCAGTGATAGATTTGAGCATTTGTGAGGCAGCACAGCCTCACACAGCCTGTAGACTCTGGACAGAGAGAAAGCAAATAGGCATCACTCCCTGCATTGACATTTAAACGGCCACTGTTGTCTGGCACTGCGAACCTCCAGTCCAGCTTCCAAATGGATCATTATGGCCCCTGAGAGCCCTCTATATACTTTGATAGATCAGGTAGGTTTTACCTTATTGTTGGAGTTTGGAATTGAAAGCCACTATGAGTGGAAGATCATGTATGGATGAGTTGATTCTTTTATCAATTTTTTCCCCTCATACCACATGAACAGCATGATATGTGAACTGGAGTTGCTTTCTCTTATATATTCTTCCCACCTTAAAGCTTTTTAAGATTTAGATGTATTCTGTACTTGAAAAATAGTGGCTGAGGGAGACTGGTGAACTAAAACTCAGACAACTAAGAATATCAAAAAAAATGCTGCAAAGGTGAGTCCACTCCATTCAATGTTACATTCTGAAGAAAAAAAAAAGGATAAAGATAAAAATGGTCAACAGTTTGGAATTCAGGGTTTCTGTCAGTGCAGCCACACAGGCAGTTTTTATAGAGTCAGTAAAAGTGATAGTGGGCTCTTGTTTGGAACACAGTAATAAAACTTAATAATGAGCTGAATTCAAAGACACGCTTTTCATTGTGCTGCTCTCCCAAATGCAACGCCACGCTAACTGCAGCCAATCAGGCGAACAAACAAACAAGCCCCGCATGCAGACCAATAACAAGTCATCTATCCTCAATTTTCACTGTCCCTCTTTCATGAGAATGTCTTTTTTCTCCTCTTTTCTTTTCCTCTGGGCAATCTTCCACTCCTCATATACATCTGTACAAATTGATTTCCTCTTTACAAGGGAAGATAATGACTGTGGCAACAGAAATACCTGTAAGTGAGGCATAATTACACTGCAAGACACCACCCGCTGTGTCCCTTTCTACAATCCCCCAACAACATGAATTTTAAGCTTCAATAGCACTCAACACCGTCACACCAATGAGGCCGAGATTTGATTAAAATTATAGTTCCTTTTGCTCCTACTTCATCTATTAAGATAAACATCTTGTTCGGGACATTTTTATATACATATAAAGAGAGCCGCTACAATTTCTACATTTCTACCCTGCTGATAGACATGAAAGGGAACACTGTGGGGTCCACTTGTCTGTTAGCTACCTGTACAAAGCTGTCGCACACAATTGTGGGTAATGCAGCTGCAGCCTCTCTCTCTCTCTCTAACAAGAGGAAAAAAATCGGGCATCATCTTGCCGATGAGACGGGGAAACATTGTTTACACCCATTTGTCTTGCATATGGAAGACATGAAGCTCACCAAACTGAAGTAAAGCAATGTTAATGCATGAGTGCAGCTTCTGTTGAGAAAATGTCATTGCCCGCCTCCACAGCAGACACGTTCAAATGCAGCAAAATTGGGTCGTAACATTTCTCTGTATGTTATGTTGGAATCTGCGGAGATCAAGAGTACACTACATACTGTACGCTGCACTGTATGAATGTTCTGTGACAAATTGCATCCAGCATTTAACAATAAAGGAAGTATTCAGCTGGTGGAAATGTGTGGTGATGAACTCCGGAAAATAATTATCACCACTGATGATAATTGCCTTAGAAGAGCATTGTCCTGCCCATTTTCGTTATTATTACTGAATCCACGCTGCTTTTGAAAGACTGCAACTGTCTTTTTATTGTTCTTATTATTGTGTTTGATCACTGATTATCACTGTCACTTATTAAGTTCAATTTGTTATTGTACAAATGATGAAATGAATCCGTTCAAACAACACTTGGTGACAAAAGCCTCAACTCTTGCAATGATTATCTCCTCTCATTAGTAACCATTTCTCAAATCTAATTCAAAGAAGCTCTCTCACTTCCACTTTTTTTCCTAAAAGTCATCAAATGAGCACCGAGAACGAGCTGCAAACTTCCAAAACAAGCCTCTTCAGGCGAGTGGAAGGAAGAAAAAAAAAGAAAAGAAAAAGAAAGGAAAAACACAATTGTCGGAAACAAAGGACAAGTTTCTGTATTCTGAGGTAACAACTAAAAGGTATGCAGATGTCTTCTCCTCCTTCCCAGGCGACAGGTATGTCAGGGCCCTGAAAGCCCTTGCAGTATAATTACACGCTATCCTATCTCCCCCCAGCAAAGGAGGTGTTGCTCGAACAGGAGCTATCAGATCCCTGCGACTCAAGAAGAAGAACCCAGGGGAATTGCATCTTTAACAAAGCCCATCTCCTTCGCCTTTAAATATCTCTAAGTGCAACCCCCACTCCAACTCCGTCTTCGCTCCCCCCTTCCCCACCAATCCCTTCGAGCCTTTCTCCGTTGTCTGTTTCTCCACCCAAAGATTTCTGAAGTTGTCTTGTTTTTATTTTTTATTTTTTTTTATTCAGTGAGGCGATGGTTTGGAGTCAGGTGAATGGCACCGAAGTCTAATGATAAACATCCTGAGTGTCCCATTTGTCCCACTTTCTTTTTCTGAGTGACTGGTCTGATGTCTGCAAGGTCTCTTTAATGGGACATCAAACCTGGAGCTGGTAAAGGAAGGAATGTCACAATCATACACCCACACACACACAAACAGAAAGAAAGAGTGGCACTGGTCCTCAAGAAGAGACTTAGGATTGATCAGAGGCCTGAGTCCTTCACTGCCTTAACATTCAGATACAGCTACAAAGATAGAATTAATGTTATAATGAATTTATTAAATGTTGCTCAGCAGGAAGAACACATGACCATCACAAAGTTTACCAGCAACACACAACTATTGTGTGTGTTAAAGGTGTATTAAGAGAGCAGGTCAATCATCAATCAGATATTTGGTACATTGTTTGAATATTTACGGGGGCAGTTTAACCCAGTTGGTGACCCCGAGGCACATCTGTGCTGTGGGCCCCAACACACCATTGTCTTTGCATTCTGCGTGTGCTTTTGCCTTGAAGTATCTACTCACAACACTTGACAGCTTCATTGTATTTTGCCCACAGCACCAGAAACTAAGCTGCGTTCTTATTTTGTAATACCCCAGGTTTGCAGTGTGTGAGTTAGTGTGTGGTAATTTTATCATACCCAGAATAATTCAAGAATATGCAACATATACAGAAAGCCTACTACAAACTGATATAAATATGTTAAAACTTGATTTTGACTCAGGGTTTCTTTATCAGACTGGGTCTCAAATTTTTGTCTGATATGTGTGATGTGATGTGTACTGTAATAATTTCAGAATGAGTTAAATTACCTTTGGTCTTGAGGGCCTTGTTGATCTTGGGCCTCAGGGCAGTTGTCTTGGCAAACATGCATCAGCAGCATTTACTCTTGGCAGGTATGAGTTCCCCCAACTGAAAAATATGAAGGTGTTTCTGTAAAATTATGAAGCACGCTGAATTGTAGGTGACCATCAGAGCAACATTTCCCATGGGTTGAACCTTGACTAGCTTCTTTTGTGAAACCAGGGGCCATATCTATCAAACCTAAGAATGCTCAAAAGAACAAGTACAAAATGTCTTTGCTGAAAATGACGAAAAAAATGTATTAAGTGACTCAGTCCTATTTACAGCAAAGTGTAAGACTGACATTAAAGAGCCTCTCTCAAGTGATCACATGACTCATCACTTGTATGCTTTTAGCAGTAATAGCCAATCTGATGCACGGAGTTAGCCTATGTCTGCTCCATTGTTTATTATTTCAAAAATGATGTTGATGATGTTATTTTGCAGGATATATTTAGGAGTTAATTGTGTACGTCCACTGACAACTTACAACCCATTGTATTTAATATTAACAAATGAATTAAAAGGGATGAAAAAATAAGACACTGAATGGAATGAGGAAAAAGAAATTGTAACAGCAGGAATTTCTGCAGCTGGTATGTAGATGAGGTTCATCAGAATCAATGCACTTTGTAGTATCAGAATGACACGTACAGACAATGAGAATGCATAAAAAGTGATTGGAAACAATATCAATCCCAGATTTATTCTTGTTGACAACACTAGTTAACATGAAAAATAATATGAAAAATAATGATAATAATATTAAAACGGTTCAATTCTGAATTGTACATGTTGTGTCAGATAGCATATTGCACAACATAACCAAAGCTATTTCACATATGATGCAGGTGTGCGCTTTCCTCTATCAGGCATCTAAGACCCTGAGGAGCTACCCTGAACCAGTTCAAGAGATCTCTGGGTCTGTCTTTTATTTTTAAGACTGGAAGGTGCATTCCTGTATGTTTGTAGATTCCAACTTTAAATATGATAGACAATGTTTTTGTCATGTCGGATTTCCAGCTTGTAACTTCTAAAACCAGTGTTTCCTGAATAATAGATGCAATGGGATGAAATGGGAATTTGAAAAACACTGTCAAGCTCATCATAATGAGATGTACATTTGATAAGTGTGCTGACATATACAGTGAATACAGTTGATGTTTACGTGTTTTCCTTTACTGATAAAGTGCTACAGTCAACAATAAGAGAAGTCATAGAACCCATACTGAGAATTAAGTACAAGCTGACATGTCAGTTGCTTTGGTGGAATTAATTCACGTGTGTGGCATGCATTAAAGGCAAAAAAAAAAAAAAAAAAAAAAAAGTCAATCATTAAACATGCAAGTTTCATAAAAATACAGGAAACTGTAGTAAATTATGCACACATATTGATATATGATGGGTAAAAGCAGCATAAATGGTGTTTGAGTCATAGCTGAGCAAAAAAGGGTACTAAAGTGTAATAAAAATATGCACAAACAACATCAGTGGAGAACCCAAAGTTTCCAAAGATATCAAATACCTCAGGTCGAATTTCAGGAAAATGTGCATAAAATTAAGCTCAACATATCTAGAATATTTACATTTGATGGATTGGTAAAGCAAAAAACTTGGTTGAATATTTCACTCAGTGTAAACATCAAAAAGCTTCAAGTGAAGAGCTGGAAGAAGCTAATACAGAATAGCCATGTGATCCCATAGAACTGTGCAATAACAGAGGTCAAATGTAAAACAACAAAAAGCCCCTTTGTTGAGCATTGAGTATAATCTCATTCCATGTATGGTTTACCCCTTCTAATCTTTTCGGGATCATCCTCAAAAAGGCTGCAGAATCTGGAAGGCGCTCTGTAAGGTGTGCAATGCTAACCTAAGTAGGTCAAACTATCTGCAAAGAACGCAACTGCACAAACTTTCCATCATCAACGCCATCACAACGAGGGTGGGGAGGGAAGGGGAGAAAAAACAATTCACTTGTCACAAACTTGACACCTTTCTCCTTTTCCAAAGGAGGAGGAGGTGAGGGAGAAAAGAAAGAAGAGAAAAAAAAACTCCAAAGGAGCGTTTCATTGTTCTGAAGTTTCCCTCTCCTTTTGCTTTGCCTATCATTGAAATCAACACTTACCTTGTCAATGACAACCTAGCAAATTGCCAAACATTAAGGGGTAGTGCACAGGACCTGGAGTGTGTATATGGATGGAAGGTTTTTTTTTTTTTTTTTTTTTTTGTGTGCGTGTGTGTGTGTGTGTGTGTGTGTATGGCAAGGGGTGACTGCGTAATGCCTGGTCCCAAGGGCAGCAGGGAGAATGTTAAAATAGCTCCTTGAACGCTCTTGCTCCAGTGCAGGATGGGATTTTTGTTAAAGGTTCCTGTTTTGTTTGCAGCCCCACAGAAACCTGTGAAAGCAGGGGCAGATTTCGTCTTCAGGGACCCCATTACAAGGCATTGTGAAATTATCTGAGCTTGATTAAACTGGCTGAGCTCTCAGACAAAGTGATCCCTATAATCACAGCTGGAGAGACAAAAAGCTAAATCCCACACAGAATAATAAGACCGCTCTCCTTGCATTTTCTTAATTTGACGAAATCTAGTCCGTAGTGCAGAATTTGGGAGAAATATACAGCATGCAAGAATGACAAAATAGCCAAAGCCAGTTGCTCCTCTTCAAAATTTCCTCACATCTCACAGCATAGCAGTAACACCAATACAAGAAAAGGAAATCTCACGCATGTAACAGAGTGTGAGATTCAGATGCAGGCTTTAACCTGAAGACATTTTTTTGCCGTCTCTGACTCCTCTGATGCTTTTCGTGTTCTGCAGACAGTATGGGAAGCTACCAGATTGCAGTGGAGCTCTGCAGAGGAATAATCACTGCCATAGCAAATTCATCTGTTGTGCGATAACAGTACATTTCAGAGAAGTTGTCCGACACCTCAGCTCTGAAATGTTCTCTTATACACTGATAACTGCAGCACTATGGCCATTTGTCTGTTTGCTCAAAAGCCTATTCCCTATATGTATGGAAATTTACAGAAGGCTCATGCACATCCAGGAATGCCCAAACAGAAAGCAAAGAAAGTGTTACAATGAAAAAAGTGACCCAAAAGTCTATTGTTTCATTTTTGAAGCAATACACTGGACATCACATGAGGCCTGTTGTCTTATACCATGTACATGTACGTAGGAACTTGGTACTGACTCAAATGCTTTAGTACTACTCAGTGTCAAACAAATTTTGAGAGTCAAATTGTTAAGTTTTTAGCAAAGTTCACAGGACCCAAAATACTGAGCTTAGAGAGATAGAACAGGAGGCAGATGGCTGGATAACCATTTAATGAATATAATGCAGGGTATGAGTTTGGATGAGGCAGAATCCAATGTGACTGAAGGCGAGTGG